>JAFVLL020009392.1:0-116274 GCA_021397915.2 Tor tambroides | reverse complement strand
CTTCTCCTTTGCCGAGATAATCCATCCACCTCACACGTGTGGCATATCAAGATGCTGATTAGACAGCATGATTATTGCACAGGTGTGCCTTAGGCATGAAAAATGGGGGCAAAAACAAAAGTGTTGCGTTTATAATTTTGTTCAGTGTATTTAGAAAAGCTATTTATCAAATCTCTTTTAGTTCAAACACCTATTGTGATGACCTTGAAAATGCAACAAATTACAATTACTAATATTTTATAATATAACAATACATCCTATTTTATTTCAATTCTATGTGAACCCTGTATTTATCAAAGAATCCTGAAAAAAAATGTATCACTGTATCAAAAAACAAAAAGCAGCACAACTGTTTTCAACACTGATAAGAAATGTTTCTTGCTCAGCAAATCAGCATATTAGAATGATTTCTGAAGGATCATGTGACACTGAAGACTGGAGTAATGATGCTGAAAATTTAGCTTTCCATCATAGGAATAAATTACATTTTAAAATATGTTAACTCAGAAAATGGTTATTTAAAACTGAAATAATATTTCACAGTATTTATTTTTTTTACAGTATTTTTCTTTATTTATCAAATAAATGCAGCCTTGATGAGCATAAGAGTCTTCATTCAGAACATTAAAACAATTGTACTGATCCCAGATTTTTGAAAGGTAATGTGTATACATGAATCAAACAGGTGGACATTAAACAGGAAGCTTCTATCTGAAAGATAGCAGGAAGTCTTTACAGCACCTGCTCTGTGTTTCAAAGGATTTATTAGTTCTCAGAGCAGCTCTTCAGTTGTAATGTGATGCAGATGTGACCTGACTAACGCTCTGGTTTCAGCTGTGGGGAAGCAGACTTGACAGCTTTCATTTTGTCTTACATGCATCCACATTCTCTCGCTTTCTTTTTCTTTCTCATTCTCTCGCATAGAGGTGATAAAAGCACGTCTGTGTGGGATTATTTCAGCTGCCAAGCAAGGATTTCTCAAACACAGAAAGTGATGAGTTTGTAAGCGTTATTTGTAAACTGGAGGCTGTCAGTTCCTGTTGTTGTTTGTGTGAAGAGTGTGAGGCTGACATCATGTTAACATGAACTGACCATTTCCAGAGTTCAGACAGGATTGTGTCCAGCAGGTGGCACTTTTTTACAGGTCAACTGTCAACAGAAACAGCTCACTGTTGCCCTTCAACCCACACTGAACTTACTCCAGTCAAGAGAGCTGTTGTCTTCCTCCCATAACAAAAATTCTAATGACTACAAAAATATATGTTACAGTGCATATATTAGTAATTACCCTGTAGCTCACTTCTATTACAAAATACTGTTATGCATTCATGTGCAGTTTAAAAATATGGAAGCAGCCTTATTATTTACATTCTATAATTAAATCAAAAGTAATATGACAAAGATCTAATTTTTGCGAAAATATTATGTAAAATATAGAAAATACATTAAAGCATTATATAAAATCTGAGAATAAAAATAAGCGTCTATTTCAAAAAAGGAAAGTAATTTTTCTTAACCATATTATTTTAGCCATAAATTAAGTTATTGTATAAAATTATTCAAATCTTTGTACCTTTTGAATGGATGTTGCCTATACAGAATTATTTTCTAAAGGAAGAATTAATATAATTTCTACTGAATCCCACAGTTGACATTTAAAAAAAACAAAACAAAACAAAAAAAAGATATTGTGGCCACGAATTACCAATTTGTTCTCACAGCTTCTTAAATCGTGGGCACATTTTATTGATCTGTTCCCTTATTCCCATTCAATCATGGCCATATTTTGTATATTTCTTTTTAACTTTTCAACAAAAAGCTCATTTCTGCTTTTAAACTCTACAGAAATCTTGTGTACAAATGTGTGTAATTGGAGCTGTAATATTATCCTTCATATTGTTGGATGAACATGTGTTTAGGTGTTTTTGTTTTCTGTTAAGGTTTGGACAAACATGCACAAGAAATTACCTTGTCTTTTAAATTGACATCGCAGTTCGCTTCCTCTAACAAAATTCGCACAATACCGACGTGTCCCCGATCACAGGCGCTGATCAGTGGAGTGGTTCCTGCATGATCCTGGGCATCAGGATCCGCTCCCTGTTCTAGCAGGAGACGCACCATTGGAACACGTCCATGTCTTACTGCCAAGTGAAGAGCCGTTTGTCCCACCTAAAGACACATTTATTTAGAGCAGAAACACATCCATCTTCTGAAACATTACAGAACATGCCAGAACTTATGCAAATCAGCGGTCCATTTCAAACAAATCATTTTGATATAAAGTGTACACTGAGCCAATTGGCTGATGCCTCCCATCACCTGGCCAACACAGGCGTTGATGTCACCAAGCTCCATCAGCTTCTGGATCACTTTCATGTCTCCTGGTGATTCTACAGCTGTCAAGGAGGCCAGCATGATAGCAGTGTAGCCAGACTTGTTTCTCAGGTCCACGTCACATACACCTAAGGTTAAGGGAAAGCAAGCACTTTTTTTTTGAATCACTGAAAATGTAAAGGATGCTAAAAATTTTACCTGAAGCAGGGCAAACTCAAGGTCAATGTTCAAAGAAAGCTGTATTTGGACAAAATAGCTCTTTTTCAAGCCCTAGTGAGCTGCCATCCTGTCTACCACCTTCTAAGGCAGCATCCAAAATTAAATGGAACTCCACAAGTGACAGATTTGGAACGCTCTACTTAGACAGCAACATGTGCGCCACACTAAAAATATAGCAGTACTCACATGAAGCAGAAAAGAGACATAAATGACATCTGATTTATTAAGCATTTGATGTTAGCATGTTGCTAAGCTAACCATGCTAAATGCAAAGCATAAAAAGACATAGCACACACAAACAATCCATTGTCCAAGATGAGTTGGAAAGTTTGAGTACGTCTGTAGCTCCATTTAGCCACTTGTTAGCGACCAACTTTTTCAAGAGGTGTTAAAAGCTTTAAAAATGGGGGTTTTACTGAAACATTTTATGTCATAGATTAAAACATGAAAACATTTGCGCTTTTGTTAACCACGGACCTTATTTCAGGTATTTAACTAAAAAAAAATTGAAAAAATCCATTGTCTTACTACCTTTCTGGGCCTTGAACGTGTCAATTCCATTTCTGTTTATGAATGAAGGGTCAGAAAGGCTCTCGGATTTCATCAAAAATATCTTCATTTGTGTTCTGAAGATGAACGAAGGTCTTGCGGGTTTAGAACGATATGAGAGTGAGTAATTAATGACAGAATTTTCATTTTTGGGTGAACTAACCCTCTGAATGAAGGGATAAAATGCTGTCTAGGTAGAACGCCACTTTACCTAGGTTTTGGAATAGTTATAGATTGCAATCACAGCGAGAAATGTGAATGTTACTCTTCCCATTGATGTATGTGTTTTGTTTTCATTAGCCTCAAAGAAATCAAAGACTTTATAATGTAATTTCCCACAGCATAATTAAAGACCTGTTTTAAAACATTTCTGCTCGAGCAGTTAAAAATAAGAGAAAATGAAACAAAAAAGTATGTTATCACTGACCTGTGTCTAAAAGGAGCTTAACGATGCTGAAGCTACAATGCGACACGCTATAATGCAAGGCAGTGTTCCCATTATCATCCGCCATGTTGACCAGGAACTGAAGGACTGTAGGTGTTTGTGAGTTAACCTCGTTGAGATACGCAGTAACAGTGTCAGCACACGCTCCCTCCTCAGCAGAGATGTGAAACCACTGCTGGAACATCACAGTGAGAGCCTGGCTCTGCAAATCAGCAAAGGAGACCAATAGTGAAGTTACCACTTTACAGAAAACAATAGAATACTTTTCCTCTGCATAGTACTGTGGTAACTCATTATCTGGCAGAGTCAGACTTGGCAGAGGAAGTAAATAGTAATTTGGCATGTGCTTGTCTCCAAAGTACAGCAACTAATAGTACACTTATTACAATGACAATCTGCCTGGAGGTACCTGAGATTAAGGGCCAGATTTACTCAAAGCTTTAGCACCAGTGCAAACCCTCTTTTTGCCTTAAAACATGCTGTCAGGATTTACTAATGGCACTGAAAAATTAGCAACAAAAAGGCATGGACAGAGTTATTTTTTACTACTGACTTTGTTGCATATGCATTTGTAAGGAGTTTCTTTTTCAGAGGTAAAATTTATAGGGAGGAGAGTATTTAAATGAATCATGTAACATAATTTACTAAGGTCTGCGCTAGTCAATTTACTGTATTTGTGCCATTATTTAATGCCCTAAAAAGAATCTTTAACCCATTCTGTGTTTGAAATGGGTATTTTTTCCAATTTGCGCTGCTCTTTGGTAGATTCTGTTGGTCATTATGGAAATAATCTTGCTGTGTCTATATTCTTTAAATTGCTCATTGTCAGTAAATCACTTGCAGAACTTTACACTCCTGTCGGCACTTTTATGGGATTCCGGTCTCATGCTAATTTGCTCTGTTTAGTAAATCTGGCCCAATGTGTCTTGCTCAAGGGTTCATTGGTGATGGTTCATGTCTTATTCCCTGCAGGGATTGGACCAGCAACATTTTGGTTACTAGCTTCAAACTAGTACACACCACTGCCTAAAACAGGCAAGGAAGGGAGTATTACATAAAAACTAGTTAAGTTGAGTATTACCATTTCATCATCAGGTTCTGACACTTTATCCATGTGGTCTCTCAGGAAATGACATGCCTCTATGAAATGTTTATCAACAACTTCCCTGGGGGAAAAAAACAGGTGGTTTCCATTAGAGTTTAAAATGTAAAAGAAATAATAAGAAAAAGAAATTTAGGAGAAACCTAAAGATGAAATTGTCTCACCTGTTTTGCTTCATTGCCTGGGATTTCTGATCTGAGTCCACATTGAAAAAAATGCAATCCTTCCTCTCTTCGTCTCTTTGATCCTCTAGAGCTCTTGCCTGACTTGTTTGCTTGTGCAGATATTCTTGTTTTGTGGTCTCTACATCTATGGCATCTTCTTTTTGACTGAATTCTGCATGTTTACTTTTGTGTGTTTGTACGCTGGAATCTGTTGTCCATGTGGTCCAGAATTTGCCTTCTTCTTTAGTCGTATTCTTCTTGAGGCCAACATCCACTTCTGCATGCTCTTGTAGTTTGATAGCATTACTTATTCCCTCTGTCTCCATGCTCCCACTTTAGAATGTTGAAGGTCAAAGAGTATTAATATTCTGAATCTGAAGTCACTGTTTTAGTGGATTAGTCTGAAGTCATTGTGTATGACTATACAAAAAAAAAAAACTTTCTATTCCAAGACCATTTGTACTGTCTAATATAAAATTGCCCATAGTGGTGATATTTACCTGTCTCTTATGCTGATTGTCTTCAGATGTTCTGTCTTGGGGTTCTCTCCTACTTCAGGAAGAATTTCCATCATTTTATAGTCTTGCAATTCACAGAAAAGTCACAAAAGACCATCATACACATTTACATCATACAATGTCAGTAGAAGAAATAGCACTTGTAGAATAGTTTGTCACTTGGACAGTACCCTCAAAAAAAATAAACATTTTAGTTTAACAACCCCTAAAGCAGGGAGAGATGTCCAACCCTGCTTCTGGAGAGCTAACGTCCTGCAGACTTCAGTACCAACCCTACTCCAACACACCTGTCTGTAATTATCGAGTAGCCCTGAAAACCTTGATTAGCTGGATCAAGTGTGTTTGATTGGAAATTTGATTTGAAATTTGATTTGATTGTTGAAATTTGCAGGACAGTAGCTCTCCATTAGCAGGGTTGGAGACCCCTGCCATAAACGGTGCATATTAGTCCCTTTGAGGATACCCCAGTAATAAGCTGTTATACCCCTAAAGGTGCAATTGCGTGCAGTCATACCTGGTTGTGAAGCATCACCAGTAGGAAACACATAGAGGGTAAGAAGGGTGACTAAAGTTTCTAACTGCTCTTGAATAGTGCAGACACGTGGAGGCAAGTGATCTGAAGACATTTTCCCTGATGAGTCATCTTTGCAAAGGCATTCCCACTGCTCCTGAAGGAGCTCTTGTAATCTTTTCACATGGTGCTCCATGTCTGCATGTGATACTTGAGGTTGATCCAGAACTTGAGGGGTGGATCCCTCCTCTGTTGGCATCTTTTGCCTACTTTCCTGCAATTCTACCACAGGTTCAAGACTTTGTGTACTTATTAAGGAGCTCTCAGATGAAATCCCCTTGGCCAGTGTGCGCCCCATTTCAAGCTGTACAGTCAGCTTCTTGATCTTATCATCTTTGAGAAGACTCTCATCTACTTGCTGCTTCAGCAAAGCTCTGGTCTTGTCCAGCTCTACCTCCAGTTCATGAAGTTTCTGTTCCAGCAAAACAACTTTCCTCTGGAGAGTTTCAGTGAGAGACTTAGTTTTGTCTCCATTATCCAAGAGATCTCTTTCTCGCGAGACCATCTTACGTCTTTCAATCTCTGGAAGAATTCTGTCAGTAGCTGAAGTCATTGCAACTGCATCAGCTTGTTCAGAAGAAGCCTTGACATTTTCCTCTAGCCGGTCATATTCTCGAATCATCCAGTCATCACTCGCTTTGTCTTGATTTTCTCTGGCAAATGAAGGAGTGTCCCAGTTATTTATGTGTAGAGGAGCAGTAAGAACATCCAGTGGCCCGATGGTTTTGTTTTGGGAATGTAACTGGAGTAAAAGTCTCTCTTGTTCCTCCTGCAAAATACATATCTGTGCCTTTAGCTCAGGAATGACTCTGATCTCCTCTTCCAATTCACCAACTCGTTCAAGAGCTGCAGTGAGCCGCTGGAGGGTCCCATTTGCTCTACCTATCCTGCTGTCAGAAACGTGGAATACATCTTCAGAGGAGCCATTTTCTTGCATTAGATATTCCTTGGGGCTGCTGGGGCTGGTTGGGTCCTCGGTTGACTCAGAGCGCTTTCTCAGTAAAACAGTCAAGGGTAAACTGGAGGCTCTCAAGAGATTTGGCCTGACGTAACATCCTAAGGGCTGCTCATCAAAAGCCTCCATCTCTGCAGATGTGAAGGACTTGTAGATGGGTTCTCCCCTCCTGACATAGCCAGTAGACACACTGTCACTAGATCGAAACTCGAAATGTTGTTGAGAGTCTCCTAGTTTGGTTTTGGGCCATAAAGTGCTGACTGAGTTCCACTCTGTAGCTCTGCATCCATAACCCGGAAGGCTTAAGTTACGTGACAGGATGCCATTGTTTCGTTCTCTTTGCCTTCTCTGCATTGGCACCCTCCTAATGGTGTTACCCTTCTCAATGTCATCGACATACTTGAGAAAGTCCAGGTCCAGATGGAATCCATAGGGCGTCTCTACAGAATAGGAGGGTGGTCTTCTTTGGCTCCCATTCTCTTTTGGAGAGATGCCGTTCTCTAAAAGAAAAACACAAGGATGAGTTGCAGAAGTGATGCACAATATGCAAAACAGTCCAAATGAATTTAGACCACTGGAACTGCAGTACCATATGTTCCTAAACAAAACTGTGTGATTCATACCTTTTTTGGTTTCCATTGTTCTTAGCATAAGTCTGTTTTCAGCTTCATGTGGTTTTTAGTTTGTCTCCTGCCACCTGAGGACAAAAAGACGTTGCTGTTAAGAGTTAAGTGAAACAGAATCAAGCACTTCTGAATGCTGTGAACACAAGTTGAGATCAAAGTAGTTTGTGCATGAGTATTTTGCAGATTTACAGAGACAGACTCTTTCTTCTCTGTCTCTCTATCCCTCCCCATCTCTCTCTCTCTCTCTCTCTCTCTCTCTCTGACCACGCAGCACTTTCAAGGCACCACAGAAGCAGCCACAGCCCAAACAATGTGAGCTATGCAGTAAACACACAAATAGCTGAGACCAAACACTTCCACTGACTCGTATACACACAGACAACCACAGATGCACACCTTGGCATCGCTCACACTGGTTGGAAAAATCCGTCTTATCAAAAATTGCAGCAGCCCTTCTTTCATACCTGTCTGTTCCACCTTTCTACTCTATCAATAGAGATCAGCCAGACAAACACACAAATGGGGGCTGACCGTTTTTGGTTATGACATACCTCAGAACCTGGCTATGCTAAGGTAGGGTGATCTTAAAGGACTGATATAACAATTGAGATATATGGGCCATGTCAGACTAAAAATGCATTGCTGACATAGTCTTATGCTGATAGGAAAATGGGGTTGTAGGATTCTTGTTCGAAAAATATCCTGACAAATGTTTCCTGTATCCTGAAGGTCCATAAATATCCACTGAACAATAGGGCATTTAATCCAACTTCTAGTAGAGTTTAGCTCTAGCCCTAATTAAATACACCTAAACTAGTCTTCAGCAAACAGTGTTGGTAGGGCACATGTTTAACATAAGTAAATGCACATTTACTCACAGACATACATAGACTGACATGACAACTTCTCTCATATGCTGACATAGTAAGGCCTGAAACGTACTCTACACAAGTATGTGACAACAATTATTAACAGCTACATAAGCTTGATATCTCACGTTTATTGTGAGGGATACTAAGTTGGCTTTAAACTGTCTTCTACACTCAGTTTTACACTCATGTTTAGAACTAGCTACCTGAAAGTGACACATGCAGTGTAATGGCACTGAATTGGATGTTTAAGCCCCCTTGAGTACTTGTAGAGTATATTTCTGTCCTAATGCTGAAAATTAATTTACACCACTATTAGCTGTAATATAAATACTAAAACATTATGAGTGCTGTTAATTGCTTCTATAGACAACTTTAATATGAAGTCTTAATTCAGACATTGTAGCAGATTTAGGATTTATTTGGTCACTTTCACAATGTAGTCTGTGTTCACTGAGTAAAGCACACTTTTACAGTAATGATTATTGTTCGCTTTTCTTTTTTGCAGCTCTAAGGAAAAAAATCCCTCCTCTCATTAAATGTATTTCTCTCCACTGCATTCTTTCTTGCACCACAAATTGGATTGAAACTCATGACAACTTAAAAACTGCTACCACTGTAAGAACAAAATTTGAAACACTGTGTACTCTGAACGGAACGGACAATTTCAGGTTTTAGGTCATGCTTGGAGGATGGAAAAAAAGACCAAACTGGAAACTTGAGAGGAACAAACATTTTAGAGAGTTTCAAACTAGTCTGCTACAACTGGAAGTTTTTTTTTACTTGTATTTGAATTTGAGTTCAGTCATATACAAGGAAACATTGCTGCACAATGCATAATTTTAAATGACTGTGTGGTTTGTGAGTCTTTTCATATCTCTCCTTATTGTGCTATCACTAAAATGTGTCAGATGACACAACCTGTTCTCTCTTTTATCTCTGAATAACATATGTTATGCTAGCTTTGTTTTGACATGCACATTTAACAGCTCAAGTAGACCTGATTCACTGTCACATAAAACAGACTGCTGGTCCTGCACACTTTCTCACTCACTCACATTTTTAACACACACAATAGACAGACGTTTCACTCTTCCTGTTTGGCCCGGTAAGTGGTGTGGTTTCCTTGGCTCAGATCCTCATTCTTTCTCCTCTGTTTGGAGCTGGCTGGAGGACTAAAGCCAAAGATTGGTTCTCCTGCTCTCTGACCCCCATCACCCTTTCACTTTATGGAGAGAGGGTGTGGTGGAGAGTCTCTGCTACTGGACTTTTCAGAATGACTACTGTAAGAAAAGAGACGCTTGTTCTTATATCTATCTATCTATCTATCTATCTATGCATCTACATGTTCTTATCCTTAGAGTGTTGTTCCATCTCTTGCTCTGTGGGATTTTTTCCATGTCCACAGTATTTGGACCATGCCGACAATCTTGGTTCTCTGCCAACACCAATATGTGCACGCACACCAGTTACATGAGAAGACATATGTGCAGCAAATTAAATTCTGACTCACTGTATAATCAAACACATGTGAAACACTAAGCACTTGGTGCCTGAGAAACATTCAAAAAGAGTCTTCTAAAGTCACCATTTGAAACCTCCTGTTTATTGGCTCCTGTCACACAAACTAAGCAGTTCAGGACATCTCTCTATTGTTTAAGTGACACAGTCATTACATCAGAGGAAAGTCTTTGAATCTCATTTGAGACACCCAAAAAAACGGACTTCCTGAGAATTTGTTTGTCCAAAATAAACAATTGACGTATCATATGGAAGTAAAATAACACACCCAGATTACACTAAAACACTTTTTTGCAGTATTCTAATAAGGTAGAAAAAAAGTAAATGCCTGGGCACCCAGTGTTTAAAGATATCCTTAGAGATTTGCTCAAGCTCTTTGACATTACTTCTCTCATGAGTTGTTTTTTGTATAATATTCACACTAAATCTGATATTTTAGGGCTGTATCTTACCTTAAACATCACAAGTCTGCCATTGTGTCCTCTCTGTGCTGGAGTTTAGCCTGTTCACCTCTTCACTTTTCTCCTTCTTCTGAGAGGCTTCAGAGGGGAAGGCAGACAAAAGACATTCAAGCAATGCCAATGTAAAATTCTTGCAAAACATAAGCAGTGTTATTGTGTGTGTGGAACGGGAGGCGGGTTGTGGGCACTCTGGCCTTTCATGACTCCGCCCCCCACCCAATCAGAGCCGCTGGGTGGGAGGCAATCTGCGTTATTCCTCCAATCAAAGTAAGAGGGCGGGCTGAACAACTGAGAGGTGGGCGGGGCTTTGTGCATAACTGAATCTGAGGGATGTTTCTCAAAACAGGATCCATGTGATGGCAGGGGGCCCGAGTTTACTAGTACAGTCTGGGGCACTCACAGAACTAGCCCCGCATGAAACTGGGTGAAAGAGGACCCTAGAGTAACCCGTCAGAATCTCAGAGCACATGTGGCTAAAGCTGCCACCCACACGCTTTAAGTGTAATTCAATCCACTGTAGCAGTGCTCACCATCCATTATAATCATGGAAATAGTGCACGGCTTTTCATGAGTATAGGGCACAGAGTGGTTGAGGCTTTCTCAGGACATGCCATTCATTCTTTATGTATCTGCTTTCTCCTCTGGTCTTTGTTTTAATAGTATTATTGGAGATTTTCAGCAACAGCATCAACAAGGCACTGGTTATTGAACATAGAAATCAGGAAAGGCTGACTACTTTTACAACTATTCAAAATGCTGAAAAATGAATTCTCTCTTTTTTCCATTTTAGCTTCCCTTGTGAAAAAGAAGCACACTTATTTTTAAAAAGATTACATATTATGGAAATAACATACTTTAAAGAGTGCAAATTAAATGTAATGTTTTTGGACAATATTGTATGTTACATTTACATGAAAATGTAGCTTTATTATAGTTTAAATTTATATGAAATACAGTTCGTTGAACATAAGATTGTTTTAACCCAGTTATTTTTATGCAATTTCATAATTACTTCTAAAGTAAATTAAAACATACTTTAATGTAAATATTCATTTGTTATACTCAATTGTTACACAGCTGCAATTTAGTACATTTAAAAAATATTAACTTTAATATATCAAATAAAATTATACTTTTAACTACAGTTAAAATTATAATCATGTATTTTACACGTCACATCAAAATAAGTGTACTATAAAGCATGACAAAAGATTATTACAATACAATGATTTAAAAATGTAGCTTTTAAATGCACATTATTATAATGTGCACTTTTTAAAAGTGTAAATTTTAGTGTGTTAAGAAACATAGTCATAACAGTGTACTCTCTTTATGTACAGCCTTAATTACATATATATACATATATATACAGTCATGGCCAAAAATGTCGGCACCCTTGAAAAATATGATCAAAGAAGACTGTGAAAATTAATCTGCATCGTTAATCCTTTTGACCTTTTATTTAAAAATTCACAAAAATCTAACCTTTCATTGGATAATAAGAATTTAAAATGGGGGGAAATTTCATTATGAAATAAATGTTTTTCTCAAATACACATTGGACACAATTATTGGCACCCCTAGAAATTCTTATGAGTAAAATATCTCTGAAGTATATTCCCATTCATATTCACAATTTTGAGCACTCCAGGGTGATTATGAACATGAAATTATCCAGCCATGGCTTCCTGTTTCACAGAAATATAAATATGAGGGAAAACAAAGCCCAAATTCCCTTAATCATCCATCACAAAGAGAAAAACCAAAGAATATATTTCTGATGTGCAGTAAAAAATAATTGAGCTTCACAAATTAGTGAAGTGGCTTTAAGAAAAGAGCTAGAGCAGTGATAACTGCCATTTCCACCATCAGGGCAATAATTAAGAATTTCCAATCAACAGAAAATGTTACAAAACTGTACAATAATCCAAACACAAACCTCAAAAACAACCTCAAATCAAGCTTCTGCTATGGCCATTCTAGTCCTCTGACCTGAACCCTGTAGAAAATGAGTTGGGTGAACTGAAGAGAAGAAGCACCAACATGGAGCTGTGAATCTAAAGAATCTGGAGAGATTCTGAATGAAGGAATGGTCTCTGATCTCTTGTCAGGTGTTCTCTAACCTCATCAGGCATTGATTTAGAGCTGTTAAACTGGCAAATGGAGGTTTCAAAAAGTACTGAATAAAAGGGTGCCGTTAATTGTGGCCAATGTGTATTAGAGAAAAACATTTATTTCATAATGATATTTCATTTTAAATTCTTATTATCCAATGAAAGGTTAGATTTTTGTGAATTTTTTTAATAAAAGATCAAAAGGATTAACAATGCAGATTAATTTTCACAGCCTTCCTTGATCATATTTACCAAGGGAGCGATATTTTTGGCCATGACTGTATATATATATATATATATATATATATATATATATATATATATATATATTGGTCACTTAAAATGACAGCAAAGTATCTGACTGTTTGAGTAACATGGGCTGTGGGATATAAAGCAGCCACATGAATAATGCTCTGCTTGCATGTGACACCCACCAAACAGAAAGACTTCAGTCATCTGAGGTGGTCCTGCATGACTGATTGGAACAAGCGTGCATAACTAGACTTCCACAGTTATCAGTGATGAAAGAAACATGCAAGTCCACTTTACTTTGGCTAATGATCACCAGTTGCCTTTGTCTGTTTGTCTTCCTCAGTAAACAGTTGCCATTTGTTGGCAACATTATTTGATAGGATTAACACTGTTAGTGTGTAATGCAAAATCCATTAAAAAAATTAACCATCCCCCCCCCAAAAAAAGTCACCCAATGTCTCTGGCACTTATAGCCCTGGTACTCTGAATCTAAGGGTGGGAAAATATATGCAAAAAAAAAAAAAACGCTAAAAAATAAGTTCACATTTTTAGGCACAAATGACACAGTTTTCTGAAAATGGGCCCTTTACAGTTTTCAGAAGCTCAATTATGCAAACTCATTTTAATGGAATCAGTTATAAATGGTGTCTAGGAGAGAGTGAACTATATTAGCATATAAAACACTTCACTGCTTATGACTTTAATGCTTATTAGATTAGTTATGTGGGTTTGCCTCCAGGAAAATAAATGCACATTTGTAGAGCCCTAAATAAATAAAATAAAATCCCACTTCAGCACCAAGTCGTTTGATTTTTATTTACTTATGCCAATGAATTCTTCACTTATATGGGTATTTTACTTGCTAAAGCCTTAGGGTTAGACATAATTGGTTGCAATTTTAAATTCCCACTAAACTAGAAGTAACATGCAGTACATTATAGTCTGTGTAGAAATGACTGTCATTTTGTGATTTCAGTTTTTTTCATAATTGAATTCAGATTTTTTCTATAATGTTGTTCTCAGATATATTTACACTAGAGCATTTTTGCATGCTTGTATGTACAAACAGGTTGAACCATCAGTGATATAAGAGAAGGCTGTAAATAATGTGCATTGAATACAATCTGTGTGTGTAGGCTATTCAGTAAACCCATTCTTAACAAAAAAATTAGGAAGCTTTATCAATCCTTGTTCAAACCATACAAACTGCAAACTATAGGGATGAACATAAAGACTGATTGCTGGTCCATGAGAAATGATCAATTCAAGCTTTAATCCAAATCTTAAACAACAAATATATGATAGGTGAGACACACAGTAATGTGTTCCCCTACTTATACAGCTCTTCAGACACGCATTCCCTGTGTTGGACAGAATCGGGGATGAGGTCAGGTTGTTGTTTTTTTTACTGTGTCATCCTTATGCAAGTTAACCTTTAACTGGAGATGGCCCAAAGCTTTTTGTTTTACGTTTGTTGGAATTCTGCTTTGAGTTCATCAGAACTGATTTCACAAATTTTTATTTTTAGCCCTCAGGTTGTGAAGGTCGGTTGTATGGTTGTACGAAGTTGTAGCCATCAGCCCTTATATAATCATCTGTGTTTTGTTTGGCTCTCTCACTGGCTTTTGAGCCAGTTGAAAAACTTTGACCATGATGAAAAGTTCAGAGGTATCGTCGCCCCAGTCTCTGCTGAAATAGAGGGCAGAGGGAAACAGAATGATCTTTCAGGAAAATAGGAAATAATCTCACTGCCATGTGGCAATGGACAGCGGTATAGTTTTAGCTAATGGTTAGCTTTGGTTTTAGTAGGACGCTGGAGAGCCATGAAGTCAGAACTGATGATATTAGCAGCCGTAGCCTAACACACACACAAACACACACATTACTCACACACACACACACACAGTCTTGGGCAACCTTGGACTTTTTTGATTTTCAAAATCAAAGTAGCTGTCATTGGTAAATAAAGGGTTATTTTGTGAGAGTGACCACAGCACATCAAATCTAGTGCACACTACTCCATAATCTGAAAGGGCAATTTGCCAACTGAATTGCAAAATAATGATAAAATAAATAGTGTTGCATCAACTCACAGGAAAAAAATTCCTTTCCTTATTATCATTTAATAGCTCTTTATTACTGGTATTTGCTACGGCAAGCATTAGTATTATATTGCTCAGACTTAATGTTAGTATGCTAGTGTGCTATTCTGAACTCATAAAACTGCATACTGAGTTGATACAAAATTTGGATTTGAACTTACTAAAATTTCAAAATGTAAATAAAAAGTTCAAATTCAGTCATAGTTAATAAATTAATAAAGTATGTTCTATATGAATATGAATGAAATTCGGATATACTACATCATAAATCCTCTCCTGTGGCCTGATGGGATAAAACGTCCATCAAACGTGCACCTTAAAATCTCCTCGGAATAAGCAATAGGTCATCTAGGTACTTTTAGCCTGCTGTTTTTCGAATACTGTGAATTCGGACACACTACTTTTGTTACTGTTTTTGTCACTACTTTGTCTACTTTTGTTACTGTTTTTCGCATACTATATATTAGGGAAGTGTTTGATTTCAGATGCAGTGCAAGTGTTATGGTGTGTTCAAGTCCTCCTGGGAAGTTTGTATTTGCAAAAGTCGTAATTCGCATATCAGTTGCGTTCAAGTCACTTTGGTCGAAGCAAAGATGGTGAATTATCTTTAAAAAATTCTACAAAAAAATGATGAATAAAACAGTGCATCAGTGTTTTTAATTTAAATTTATGAAGGTGCTGATGAATGTAGTATATATAATTATTATTATTATTTTATTGTTATTGTGTCATACAATTTGCAACTTATTGTTTTGTTGGATTGTAAATGAAAAAAAGTCTAAGCAAACTTAGCATCACTGCATCCAGTGCATCTGACATGTTTTCTCATTGAAACTCGCGGCTTAAAGAGAGTTCAGAGTTCCCCACTCATAATTACGACCATGTCTGTTCAACTTGTAAATACGATCTTTCTGACATGACTTGAATGAACATTTACTCATGCTGGCAGTGCTTGTCCTGCCTGTAGCTTCTTCAGATTGGTCTACTACTTTGAAACTGATTTTCATTAGTTGCGTTGCATGTCAAAAGCTGAACTTCTTTTAAAAAAGTGTGCCTCTACAATTATCAGTTTGGCTGATATTTAGAACAGCTATATTAATTTTTGGTCGAAAAATCGCCATACAAATTTTAATTTGTACATTTTCTTTACATTTTACTTTTAAATTTAAATTAGTTTAAATTTTTGGGCAATATTAAAGTAACCGTTTACAAGGAAACAAGGAAAAACAATTTTGTGCAACAAGCACAAAGCATTGCAAAAAAAGCATTCTGTGTGAACTGATCCTAAGGCTCATTATTTTAGGAAATTCTGGAACTGTTTCGCCATTTCCTGTTTTGTGGAATGCCAATCTATTATTCCGTCAAATCCAAGCCAGCCAAGTATTCAAATTACTGTCTGCCTTGTGCACATTTTCATACTAAAATTATACAAGAGACTTTTATGGCTGCAAATATCTTTACTTTTCCCTCCATCTTGTCAAAACAATCTGGGAACCTCAGGTCATTCTCCTGAATCAATACTAGCTCACAAACAGTCACACATAAAGTCAAATATGATCCATCCTGACCTATTTAAAATACTATGAAAGGAATTCTAAATATATATATTTAAAATGGTAAGCCACAGAGCCCACCTGTACTGGGCTTTCCTGTAGTACTGTTGCTTTTTGTTTAACTTAAAATAAGTAACCTGATTGCCTTAAAATGAGAGTTAATTAAAACTAACAAGTTGAGTTGATACAAAGAAAGTGACTGGCTTAATCAACAGAAACTCAAAGTAGGCTATTATTTTATCTGCAACAACATTAATTAAAGTTGATATATATATACTTTGTTTGTTTGTTTTTTACAGTGTAAATGCAATGTAAGTCGCTTTGGACAAAAGTGTCTGCCAAATGCATAAATATAAATGTTCTGGAAAACTGCTTATTAATATTTGAAAAACAATAACCAAATCAAGAGTCATGAGGTGCAACGGAGGTTAAGGTCTTTTAACATATCAAATAATTTGACGTTTTTATAATAAGATAAGTTTAGTTCAGATTATAAAATGTCACGGAGTCTACTTTAATAATTAAACTTTAATAATATTTATGAATGATAAATTAATGCTATTTATAAAAAAAATACTTTAAAATAAATACTAAAACATTACATATTTATTTAAATTTATTAATGTATTTAATATTTGTAATATTGTAATATTTTAATGAAAACACTTTTTTTTCCCAAAAAAGTTCAAGTATTCAAATGTGAGGAAAATATACATGTTACATCATGGTTACACCACATGAGAGTCATTAAATTGAACATGAAAATGGAAATGGAAATTAAATCCAAGAATACAAATAGAACATTTATGAACTTTGAAGATTTCTGTTTCTTTATCATGGTCAGTCTTATTGGTCATTTAACCATTATCTTCACAGATCCTTTTGACAGATCCTAAAACTGTATGTTGCATGATATTGTGAGCAGTGAATATAGCTGAAATGTTGTGGTATTTGTGCATTTACTTACTTGACCGCTGGGATTTATAAAAGTCTATATCAGGTCACCATCACCCTGCTTAATGATTAACGGGAGGAGGCCTATAAAAGAAGTTCAAAACTGTGGGCTTCTCACTCTAAGAGCTGTGAGGACCATAGCAGTCTTAGTCTAAAGAAGCAACCATGAACCTGCTTGTGCTGTTGCTCCTTCTGGCATCATGTCATTCCTTCCCAACAGAACCCACCTTTCCTGAACATCAGACAGAGAGCCGCTTAAGCTTTGCTGCTCTGGATGAAGTTCGGCTTTTGGCAAACGGCCTCCTCCAGCTGGGCCATAGCCTGAGGGACTTTGTGCAGAATACCAAGAATCAAATCAATGATATTTTCCAAAAGATCAATATCTTTGACAAATCCTTCTACCAACTTTCTGTGCTGACCAGTGAGATCAAGGAGGAGGAGGAGGAACTGAAGAAGACCACCGTGATCTTAAAGGAAAATAATGAGGAAATAAAGAGTCTGTCACTGGAGATCAACTCCAAAGTGGAAGATATCATACAAGAGAGGAAGCATCTGAGGAGGCAGGTGGGCGGTTTGGAGGAGAAGTTAAGCGGTCTGTCCCAGAGTTTGCTCTCAGCTGAGCAGGTGGCTGAAATCTCCACGCTCAAGGTAAGACCAGATCAGTTAATTTTGGATGTCTATGATAGAAACAGAAAATCCTTTATGAATATTCTTAAATGTAATCAAGCAAGATTTATATGTAGGTCATTTATTCACGTTCCAGGGTTGACGATTTAAATACTGACTCTTTTTCAAATTATGATGTGTTGGCCACATGTTGAATTGCTGAAGAGTTCAACAATTCCTAAAATTCAACAATAACATGACAGAGGAATTTCTTTAGTCCAAGTTTTAGAAAAAAACATTCATATTTATAACACTATATTTAATTTTTTTTATATCATGAATGTGTATATTTTTTTAAACATCTGGATGGAAATAGTTCTCTAAATTAAGGTAAGCAGTATCAAATTAGCACAGCCATCAAAACTAATTTTATTTTTCCTTTTTATTTTCCACCACATTGCTTTCAGATAATGTTATTTAAACAAAAAAATAGTATTGACAAAATCTATTGATTATAGGGGTAGCTCGGTTTTGAAGAGTTCAGTTTTGAAAAGTGGGAAGGTTAAAAAGTTCAATAATATAAGAAATATAAATATTCAATAAAGACATAAATATTCAACAATGAAAGATATTCCCAAAGTTTTAACTGAATTAGAGCCTTATTGGAAATGTATTTTCTTCCCATGGTCCAAAAAATAATTTATATAGTGAAATCTATATAAATTATACATATTTTAATACTTTAGTATGTGGCATTTACAGTAGATTTATGCATTTGGAATAAATTTATAAATTGAAAAGATACTGGTAATTTTTCTGCCAGTAGCATTTTCCGTTAAGTTCATTTCCTTTAACCCTAAAACTCAGTGCAATGCATGATTCCTTTATATTAACACAGTACATTGAACAATGCCTTTTATCATTCATATAGTAATTCATTCCATTTGAATTCTACCTCTTTATTTGATTTAATTTTAATTTATTTCTTAATATAATTTCCTCATTTTAATTTTCCATTTTAATCCCATCTCTTTGTTTGATTTTCTTTTAATTTCTTAATTTAGTTTCCCATTTTAATAATACTTCCTTATTTGATTTAATTTCCTCATTTAATTTTCTCTTTTTAAATTTACATTTTAATCCTACTTTTAAATTTGATTTGCAATGTCCTGTTTGCCACCTCAGTACAAATTGAATTCTCATTTCAGTAATGAATGGCATATAACTATATGTCAGGTTCACAATTATGTTTGACAAAAGACCCCAAGACAGCAGGGAAAACATCTGGGTCTCTAGCAGATGTGATCTCTAATTTTCTATGCCGTGCTCAGGTTTACAAGATGCTGAGATGTCATTGTTGTTGTCTATTAGGAGATAATCCTGACCCAAGAAAAGAGCATCACTGATCTGCTGAAGGCTGTGAGTGAACAGAATGAGCAGCTCAACAACCAAAGGACCAAAATCAAGGGCCTGGAAAATAAAGTACATTATTAAGATACGATTTTACTTATCCAAAACTGTAAATACAGAGTTCTGGCATGAACTGCATGCTTTAGAAACCCTCCACCTCCCCCAGCTCCACCTGTATAGATCTGCTACAAGGTGATTCATGTATGCTGTATGGTGGTTGTTTCATATATGTTATATGTGCAGCAGCAGTATTTCTTACATGCTCACAGCAGCATGTCTGTGGATGTGTTGGCAATAGCAAGTCTTACTTGCTCTGCCGCAGCAGCAGCGTAGCAGATTTATTCCACCAAGACCAAACACATTAAAATTGCCATGTATATTACCATGCTTAACTCTCAGCGAGTTATCAAGACAGAAAAAGATGTTTTAAATCACCTGGCTTGTTGATAAGCATGGTATTACTTAGTTAAGTGATGGGACTTTGAACCCAGCAGACATTAAAATAGACTAAAATACCCCATAGACCCGCAGTGAAAGAGGAACCTGAGCCAGATACTATATGGGATTTGGAAACCTCAAACCTTGAGTTTGAGTATTTCTATGTTTTCAATTTCTATCTAGCTCAACTCTGCACAGATCCAGGAAACTGCTGAAAATTTGGACAGGAAGCACCAAAGCAACAGCCTCTCAGGATATCTCCCACACTTCACATCTGATGGGAGCTTCTCGAGCGGTATGGGATGCAGGAATGGTTTGCTTTGAAAAATGTTATTGCATCTGTTCAATTGTAGACCCACATGTCAGGTTGTGTTTTAGATCTTCCAAAAGACTGCGGCGAGGTCTTCAGCCGAGGACAGAAATCCAGCGGCCCGTATGCCATTAAACCTCATGATTCACGACCGTTTCTTGTGAAATGTGAATTCACTGAGGGTGAGGATAAGGCATTTTCTTTCTCAGATCTCTGATTTCTGAAAACAGCCAGAGGTGCTTTGCTTCCACAGAAAAGAGATTCTCATTAAACTTTAAGATGACAGTCTCTTTGTGATATTGTCCTCTGTCATCCACAGAGGGAGTGTTCACTGTCATCCAGCGCAGACATGACGGCTCTGTGGACTTCGACCAGTCCTGGGAGAAGTACGAGGATGGATTTGGGGACTTCAGCAGTGAGTTAAATCAAGAATGTTGTGCTCATAAACTGAATGTGTTCAGTCTGTGATTATAGAGTGGAGTACAATAGAGCGCTCCGTGATTGGTGTTAAGAAGTCTGAATCTTAACGCCCTACTTTTAGTATCACTTTTTACTACATAATTTCACAGTATGTCCAATTTGACCAGCATTCCTCTTTTATAATGTTGCCTTCCTTGTCCCAATCTGTTCTCATGAGACATGCTGGCATAAAAACTTTCAGAATACTTACTGAAGAATATAGTAACTGGTCAGGCATGTGGTTACAGCCTTGTTTCACAGTAGGCTTGGAATTCATTTACTTAAATTCTGGTAGCACTGTTAATAAATTACTCAGTTTCTGTGTTCCCTGCAATTAATTATTTAAAAGAAAATATATATTGTATAATATTAAATAATAAAAATAATAATAACCCATAAGATTTTTTATTTAAATGATGCAATCTTGTGAAATTAAAATTCAAAATAAGCGGTTGAATGTCAGTGAAAATAAGCTAATCAAGCATTTACCCTTAACTAGTGAAACTAGTCGTAAAAAAAACCAAAAAAACAATAATATTAAAAAATATATATATTTAAAAAATTTAAATCGTTAAAAAGAAAAACTGTACTTTTTAAACCAAGTTTAAATATAGAAGTTGACCAACCAATATTTAGTCTTACCATATGAAACACTTATAAAGACTGTAAAATGAACTTTATAAATGATGTTAGAAAGATCATAACATTACAGGGTTGAACAGAATATAAGGGGCAAAGAAAAATTCATCATTTTCTCAGATTAATACATAACGCATTAAAAAACAAATGTAAAAAAATGTAATAATAATAATAAATTTTATCATAATTTTATAATTATTTTCATATAAATACATGTATTTATTAATTTATTATTATTTTATTTATTTATTAATATAAATCAATTCTAGCATTAAATTTTTTTTTGATAAAACATTTCTGTAGTATACTAAAGAGAGTAATGTTTATCAAATAATCTGAAGTACTCTTAATTATATTGTACCATATACAGTACCTGTTTATTATGATATTAGAATACCATAATATTAAGTGATTTATAATACTATAATACAGAGAGCCAGATGTCTCAGATGTCTGTGTTTGGTAGGTGAGTTCTGGCTGGGGCTAAAGAAGATCTATGCTGTTGCCCGTCAGGGAAACTCGCTCCTGCACGTCCAGATTGAGGATTGGGGGAAGGAGAAGCATTTCATGCTTTATGAGTATATCCTTGAGGACACCGCCTTCAACTACACCATCCATCTGAAGCTGCAGACCGGAGACTCCAGCTCTGCTCTGGATGAACACACTGGCTTCAGGTTCTCCACTAAAGACCACAACGATGGAAACCGTGATCCGAACTGTGCTCAAGACTACACAGGTACATGCGATCATAAGCAGACCTTTTCGTTGAGTGTTTTTGTGCAAAACTAATACATCAAGTTGCGACTTTGATGAAAATACCTATTTTTGAGGTAATCCCAGTGCTTTTGAATAATAGTGTGCTTGGAAATTGCAAACTAAATTTGTTTTCTCTCCACGACTGCTGCTGTTTCCTTTAGGTGGGTGGTGGTTTAGCATTTGCGGCGACATTAACCTGAATGGCAAGTGTATTCAGAGCAGACCTCGTAAAAAGGGAACCCACTGGAAACCTGGCAGGGGAACCACCAGCTTCAAGGCCTCAAAAATCTCCATTAGTCATCTCACACAGCCACAAACCCCTTAATATCAACAGCATGAGCAGAAGCACAGTATGATTGCACTCATGCTGATCAACTGCATCTTGGTTTTTACAAAGTAACCGTTTAATGGACATGACAAAGTTCTCATTGTTGAGTATGAACCTGTCAATATGATGCAGTAAAAAAAAAAAAAGTAAATATGGGACATTTACACTGTGATTAGTCCAGTGAGTTCCACATGATTCAGTTTCTCCACCAGTCATCTTAATTACATTGTAATGAGTCCAACTAGGAAACCTCTCATTTAACCTTCTGAGAGCCATTTTCAGCATGTGTTTAAATGTCACATTGACCTCAAGATGTCATATGCACAGCTGTACAGCTTTTGCTATTTTTGCACTACTTCCAATACATATTTTATTCATTATGTTGTTAACATTACATTAAATTCTAAATTATATAATCATTTAAACGTGTTTAAATGATTGGATGGCTTATCATTTGCTGAATTTCTAACATATTATGTAATAAATGGTAAAAAAAAAAAAAAAAAATAGCAACAAAGAGAGAGAGAGAGAGAGAGAGAGAGAGAGAGAGAGAGCAATAGCAATGATGTTGATAGCTGATGCAGCATCGCCCTCTGCTGAGCACTGCCAATAATTGCAGCCTTTTTAAATTAAAGCTCAGTAAAACAGTACAGCTGTGTTAACTCTACACGCAAATTGGTGTCATTTGGGCAACATAAATATTTACAAAATGATAAATGATTGTTTTTATCATTTAAAAAGACTGCTATGAGGGAAATCATATTTTCCTGAGGCTTTCCTTTTTCTCATATACCAAGGCTGTAATTGTCATATACACACACCATGGAGAGCTGTCCTGTCAATTGATCTTTATGATTGTATCCCATAACAGAGCTAATATGTGTAAATACAATGAATAGTTATCACTATAAGAAAAACCTACTTCTGTTTCAACCATGTGACCAAACATATATAATCTTTTGTTGTGTATATTCTCTAGCTTGTATATCAGTGTAAGTTGTGTTTAGCAGTGTTGTTTAGTGCAAGCACTAATGGGTGACTTGTTGTCAGACTCCCAAAAAGGACCTGTTCAGCAGGAGTCTGTTAAGAGCCAAATTGTTTGGTGTTTTAAGAATAACAGTCTTTACGATTTTTACTACGTACACAAAGCATGGCAAGACTTCATCAGCGAAGAAGAGTAGTAGGCGAAAACCAAAAGTGAATAAAAGGGACGCTTATCATTAAGGAGTTTTTGCAGCAAAAGCGATAGCAACCCTTAATATTCACCCCGTTTCCACAAAAATGACCACAGAGAACTTCACAAAACCAACATCCACAAAACAGCTGTATTTGGTAAAACTTTACTCACAGGCACCAATGCTAAAATGCAAAAAAGATGGAGTCACAATCATTAAATCTGGACAGTTGGAGCACTAAGATGAACTTCTATCCTAACAGCTAAACAGAAAATGTAGGGACAGAAACTACATATAAAAGTTGGGAATAGGAGAGAGTCTAATAAAGTGAAAGTATATTTTGTTTCCATAAAAAAAGACAGAATTTGGTTTATTGGTCTTGCTTTAGTTTGCAGACCAATTCTCACTATTAACTAACTATTAACTATGACTTTGCCTCAATAAAATCCTAATTTGCTGCTTATTAATTGATAGTAAGGTAGTTGTTAAATTTAGGTATTGGGTCAGGTTAAGATATCTAAAATATGGTCATGCAGAATAAGACATGAATATGTGCTTTAAGTGTACGAATAAATAGGCAATACGCTAGTAATATGTGTACTAATAAGCAACTAGTTAACAGTGAGAATTGGTTCCTAAACTAAAGTGTTACCAATTTATTTTATATTTTATTTTATATAACACATCCAAATGTGTGGTTGGCTGATATTCAGAAGAAATCAATAAAATTCAATAGCATGTGACTAACAGTTTTAAAAGCATCTGATAGGTCCTTATCTGCTAGGAATCACATCATCACTACGTGGCATAAGCTGATTGGCTTGCAGCTCAACATTTAAATAGTTTGGTTTAGTGTATGTTTTTAATCAGGTCTTGCAGCACATTGTCAGAAACCCTCTACCTCCCCCAGCTCCACCTGTCTAGATCTGCTATGGGTAAATTTTGATATTTTGTCAAATTTGATGTATGTCTTGCATGCTCACTGCAGCTTGTCCGTGGATGTACTGACACTAGCAATTCTCTGTACTTGCTCTGTAGCAACAGCAGCATAGACCAAATACATTATAGACAATCCCCAGTGTGAGCTTTTTTATCTTGTCTCTGAAATGGATTAAATATAAATAATGTCTGATAAATTCTTTCTTTCTTTCTTTCTTTCTTTCTTTCTTTCTTTCTTTCTTTCTTTCTTTCTTTCTTTCTTTCTTTCCCCAACGGACCTGGTCTGGTTGCAGTAAGAACTTAGCCTGGGTCTTTTTTTATTCGGTTCATTCTGGAGCCAGCTAAACCACCTGTCACGATCAACACATCAACAGAAATTTCATCCATAAGGATTTTAAAGGTGCTGCAGTAAAACCCAAACCCCCCTTACTACCCCCAAACGCCACCCAGTTATCAAGTTATATGGCATATTTTTCATTAGCCACAGATCTTGAATGATCCTGGGAGATTTAGCATATGTCAAAACAACTCATGTAGCGTTTACAGGCAGATCACTCCGGGCTTATTCACTCAGCATCAGCTCTATTTAGCTTCTGAGTAAATGCTGAGTAAATACCGCACACGAATTAGGCCTCGCTGGTCATCTTATGCATCTGCCTCAACAGGCCTCTGGAGGCGAGCTTGTCTGACAGTGATCCCCATGCACATGTGTGAGAAGCCGTCTTCGGTTACCAAGTTTATTTTTAGCCCGTTAAAGGCCTCAATCCAACTCTGGGTAATGCCATAAGGGCACAAGGCTTTTCCTCCTTCTCCTCCCGTCCCAGTCACTCTCCCTCTCTCCTCTGAGAGGAGCTAACAGCTTCTCCTTCATTCTTCCACAACGGACTGGAGCAATGAACGATAGTCCCTTGCAAGTGCTGACTTTGCCTACTTCTCCGTGCCCCGACCAGAAGCCTGGAACCAACGGCCTGAGGAAGAAGACCCATGTTTTCCAGTCTGAAAAGAACTACCTCCACAACTTCATTCAATGCATCTTCTCCTCCATCGACCTGCGGGACAGGCAGGGCTCCACTATGGTGGTGGGTGGAGATGGACGCTACTTCAATTTGACTGCCATTCAGGTCATAGTGCAGATGGCTGCCGCTAATGGGGTCAGTTGCAATTCTTACAGTATGTTTTCTTATGAGGAACCACTACACTGAACAAATTCAGTGTAGAAACACAGTTTTCACTCAGAAATGATTGCATTTCATAAATAATTTGAATTGGTAAGTAACACATTGAATGAAATTTTCAATTTTGAAGTAGAAAAAATAATATTTACACTGTATATGCTTCTGAATTTCAACATACCAATCTTTTAGACACCTGTCATTGAAATGCATCATTACACCTACACTGTATCTTTTGTGGTAAATTGTACTTCCTATATTTTGATGGCAAGAAATAGGGAAGAAGCTTTTATGAAGCTAGTTTGTTGCTCACCACTTTCCAGTTCTAAATTTGCCACAAAAGATATTTATTCTTGACACAATTGTTGGGTACATATATTTAGGGCACATTACAAGCAAATGGTGACACGGTCTTTAATAGATTTCTAATTTTGCCAATTAGATCTGGCACAGGCAGAAAGAACATGTTGGGTGGAGTTACTATTGTTGATCTGGTGAACTTTTTTTAGAGCAGATACATGAGTTGTACTCAGCTTTTGCCTCCATGGTGTTATATGCAATTGAAAGTCTAGACGTACTTTGTGTTTTTAATGAAAGAGTTTATTATAACATTCTTAAATTTCCAGATGAAATTTATTTTAACGCTTTATTTTGATAGTCCACTAATGAGCAATTTGCAACTTCATGTCAACCAACTCCCATTCATTTTCAACGTTTATAACCAACTCTCATTAGTGTATTAGTAGTCTGTTAGGTTAGGATTAGTAGAATAAGCTGACATGTACTTATAGTTAGTAGAATGTCTGTTGGGGGACCATCAAAATAAAGTGTTAACAGGTATTAAACAGACAATCTACTAATACTCTAATGACTGCTAGTTTATATGTAGTTGCAAAGTTATTTATATTCAGCAAAAATGTCTAAAGTGGACAATCAAAATTAAGTTATGAATAAAAAGCTATATAAAACCTTGACCAGTTACAGGTGGTGTTTAATTTAACGTGGGCTGATGAATTTCTCAGGTGGGTCGTGTTGTGATCGGTCAGAATGGCATCATGTCGACGCCAGCTGTGTCGTGTGTGATCAGGAAGATCAAAGCTATTGGTGGCATTATTCTCACAGCCAGTCACAACCCTGGAGGACCTGACGGAGACTTCGGCATCAAATTCAATACCGCCAATGGAGGTAAAATGGCTCACATGTGATTATGAAGATGAAGGAAAGATGTCGGTGTCATATTTCACTCGAAAATCAATGACAGAAATAAGATATGTATACCTAAAATGAGGCTCAAGTTATGATCATAAAGCATTATTTCCTAGTGTTTTTCTGGCAGTTTAGCATAATTCCACTCAAATTACTATTCTGTTATACTATTCATATGACATTTTACTTTAGAGTTGATTTGTGTACCTCAATATTCTCAGTTAGATTTTTTAAGAAACTTTTAATCAGCAAGAATGCATTAAATTGATCAAAAGTTAAAGACATTTGTAATGTTACTGAAAATTCTATTTCAAATAAATGCTGTTCTTTTGAAAATCCTGAAAAAAGTCAAGACTTCCACAAAGACAGCCCAACTGTTTTCATAATTGATAAAAAAAAAGGAATGTTTCTTGAGCAGCAAATCAGCATATTAGAATGATTTCTGAAGGATCATGTGACACTGAAGACTGGAGTAATGATGCTGAAAATTCAGCTTTGACATCATTAAAATAAAAAAAAATAGTTATGTTAAATTGTAATGTGTGTGTGTGTGTGTGTGTGTGTGTGTGTGTGTGTTTAAATACAATATAGACAATTTAAAATAAATACACAATTTTTGGTTTTACTGCAATAAAAATTTAGGGAATGAAATTGACTTAATTTTCATGAAGAAGTCACAATATTATATGTAATGATGTAAGCTTCATTTTTTTCAAGAAATTTATTTATTTATATATATGGGGTGAAATTTGAACCTTCTTCACAGATCAAATAACATAAAGTAGACCCAGTCTTACAACTTATGCTTTAATGAACTGTTTTGTTTGAGTTATTGATAATTCCTCCATACAGGTCCAGCACCAGAGGCTGTCACAAATAAAATCTTCCAGTTGAGCAGAACCATAGAGGAGTTTGCCATCTGTCCTGAACTCAGAGTGGATCTGGGGACTATCGGCAAGCAGTCATTCGACCTGGAGAACAAATTTAAACCTTTTACAGGTGACAACATTTGCAACTTCTGAGCTGTTGATTCAAAAGAATGCCATCATATTAAGAGAAATGAACATATTCTGTCGTGGCAGTGGAAATTGTGGATCCGGTCGAATCCTATGCCAACTCACTGAGGAACATCTTCGATTTCGCCATTCTAAAGGAGCTTCTGTCAGGAGACAACCACATACAAATCCGTTTAGATGCCATGCATGGAGGTGAGGAACCATATTTCTTTCCTCTGATAGAAACGGACTGATATAGCCATTGAGTAACCACCATAACCAACGCTTCATCAAGACCATTTCCCACATTTTGAAAAGAGCATTTAGAGTAGCAGCTGCATCTACGTAATGGACTAAGATGCTTCTGTGTGTGCCAGTTGGACAGGGATGAGTTTAGGCTTGCATTGCTGCCCGCTTCTGTGCGAGATTGAGTTTCCATGTATGTGCAGTGATCTGAATGATTAAGACGAGCCATCTGACATAACACTAAAACCAAGCACAGCTCTCCACTTTCAAGGAGTAACACCATCCCACATCGATGAGCCCCTTGAAATTAAAGGAATCTTCTGCATTCATGCATGTTACTTGAGCTGTAAAGTTGACTAGGTGGATTAACTGCTGTGCTTACAAATGTAGGCTGTGGGTAGAGTTTGCTTCAGAGTTAACCAGTTCTTTGCAAGTAGTTATATGCTTGCATTAAAGGGGACCTATTATGCTTCTTTTTACAAGATGTAAAATAGGTCTCTGATGTCCCCAGAGTGTGTATGTGAAGTTTTAGCTCAAAATACCTGACCTGCTAAAATTGCCATTTTTAGGGTGTGAGCCAAAACGCTCTGATTTTGAGTGTGTTGCTTTAAATGCAAGTGAGCTGTTGCTCCCGGAGAAGAGGGCGGAGATTCAAGAGCTCACACTCAGGCATTAGCAGTGCTAGCCTTGGCAAATAAACATTCCACGATTAGTACAAGCCTGTTATCTTTACAGAAAACTACTCAGTTTCAAAGTCGGTCATCTGATTGTACTGTACATAATAAATTTGCGTTTATGAATTGCACAGACAGGGAGCACAGCGCGATAAAAATAACAACATAGCTGGTCTCATGGTGCACGGCATGCTATCACAAACTTTATAAGACCCACTCCTGATCCTCAACAAACTCAAGCGATCGACTCACATTACTTGCATCTGCAACTTTTAACTACCACATTCCTATTCACGATCATTCATGAAGACAGCACCAGTGAAAACACACAGAGACAATGGTAGCTTTAGCATCATTAGCCTTACAGAGTGCCAAGAAGCTCTTTCAAAAAGGCAATTTAGAAAACAAACGCGTGAAACTTACTTTGTCTGGAGCTGACGTTCGCGCACGAAGCGTTGGTATTGATCCTTACACATATTGGGGACTTTACCGATTTTTTTCAGGGACATTTCCTTAGACAAAGAAGCTTAACCACAGTGTCCTAAGCTGCTCAGATGAGGGGAGATTATGGAGACTCCTATGTTCCTTAGTGCATCCCAAAACACAACACTTGAAAAGCCTCTTTGGAGCTGACATTGTATATCTCCAGCAGCTACAGTAATCAGTAACGTTAATGGCGGAGGCGGAGGCAGCTTCTCACTCAGGGCTGTGTCTCTGCTTATAGGGCAGCGTAACTAATGGGCAGGACTTGTTCCCCTCAGTGACGTGAACAGAGAGGGAGAATCTGAAACAGCTCGTTCTGAGAGACAGTTTATGATTTTATTAGATTATAAATAAATGAGTGTGTGGATTTTTACCATTATAGGCTCGATGTTTTCACACACTGCAGCCACACAACTGTGTTCAAACACCTTATAAAAGTGATTTTTGCATAATAGGTCCCCTTTAATACAAAAGATTTAGGTTTACATGCTTTGCCTGGTTGTTAAAGGTATAGATATTCCAGAAATAAAAATTCTGTCATCATTTACTTATCTTCATTTAGATGTTTTGAAAAATCTCTCTCTCTATATATTTTGTTCATTAATTGAAGTGAAATTTGGGGTCCAATTATGTTTTCACTCCATTCGTTTCTGTTGTGTAGGTTTGTAATGACATGAGGGTGAATAAATGATGACAGAAGTTTTAGATCTTTTACAAATGGACATAACTTTGCACAGGGTTAGTGATTGATTTAGCATTTGTTTGTTTTTTTAAGTACTTCTGTAGTGCTGTAAAATGCATAAATGTCATTTATGGCAAACTAAAATACAATTTTAATGCAATTTCTGTTTAAACTTGTATGTCATAAATATATTTAATATATTATATTTACTACTAATATTTTAAATTAAATATTTAAATATTATTTGTAATGATGTAGAAATTTAGTTCATATTAACTTTAATATTTTAGTATAGATTTACAGTTTTATTTTTTTACAGAGTAGTTAAAAATATGTCATTTACATGTGATTTACTGTTAGTCTTCATCAAAATAACCATAATTCTTAAACACAACAAAATAAATTGTGTACTTAAGTGTAAGAAACATAGTCTTGAAAGTGTACTCTCTTGAAATACATTTAAGTGGCCTTATATTTAATTAATATGATATGATAATATGATATCTGTACACTTCTATTTGAAATATACTTCTAAGATTTGAAGTGCAGATTCAATCAAATTAAGTGCTCTTCTTTTTCACAAGGGTAATATAGGTTTTTACGTCTATGGTAATTCTTTTAATGGAATTTTAACAGCCCAGTATTTCTTGTGTCTGCAGGGTTTATAAATGTTTTAATAAAGAGTTTAATAAAGTTTTATAGAAATTAGCTTAATCAAACTGAATCTATGAAAATGCTCTAACTCTGTCCTCACCTTTTCAGTGCTAATTTTTCACTCTGTGCCTTTAGTAAATCATGTAGTTTTTTAATGCCTAAAGAGGGTTTGCACTGGCACAAGCTGTTAGTAGTTAGTTTTTTGACTGTGCTTAAGAATAAAAGTATTATAATATGTATGCAGATTAATAGGAAACATGGTAAGTTTACTAACCTGTTTCTCCAAAAAAACAATCAGTAACCATTTCAATATTACATACTGCACCTTTAACAGCACTGACTCTTTGAACCTCCATTGGTTCTGCAGTGGCTGGGCCGTATGTGAAGAAGATCCTGTGTGAGGAGCTGGGCTCCCCTGCAAATTCAGCCATTAACTGTGTACCTCTGGAGGACTTTGGAGGTGGCCACCCAGACCCCAACTTGACCTATGCCACTGACCTTGTTGAGACGATGAAGAGCGGACAGTATGACTTCGGAGCTGCTTTTGATGGTGACGGTGTAGGTGTTGAGACATTGAGATCAATGTTGCTATACGACCTTTGACCCAAGCAGAAGTGCTCAAGTGACAGTCAGCATAACATTTTCTTGACCCTGTCCTCACTCTCTCTCTTTCTAGGACCGTAATATGATCCTGGGGAAGCATGGCTTCTTCGTAAACCCCTCCGACTCAGTTGCCGTCATTGCTGCGAACATCTTCTGCATTCCTTACTTCCAGCACACAGGAGTAAGAGGCTTTGCTAGGAGTATGCCCACCAGTGCCGCTCTGGACATGTGAATATTACTCCTAAATGTTTCACACTATGTAGATGTACACCTAACAGGACCAGCAGCATCTCCACTCACTCTGCTGTTTCATCCAGGGTGGCCAGAGCCACCAAGATCCAGCTGTATGAGACCCCAACCGGATGGAGGTATTTTGGGAGTTTGATGGATGCAGGTCGTCTCTCGCTGTGTGGGGAAGAAAGTTTTGGCACAGGTAATGAATGTTCAGTATAATATATATATATATATATATATATATATATATATAATTGTATTCACTCTTTGCCTAGATTATAATGTAGTAGTTTAATACTGCAAGTCTGGGTCTAGGCTAACCAAGACTTGTAATAGCACTTGCATGTTGTTGCTCTTTTGTTGGTTTTGATGGCTTCTAATGTCCTCATTTGTAAGTCACTTTGGATAAAAGTGTCTGCTAAATGACTAAATATAATGTAAATGTAGGGCAAGGATAAAACACTAAATTATATAGATAAACTGATTTTGAGCATCCAATACAGTTTTAAAGAGACTTACATACAACAAAATATTTCTTATTATTTTTAATCCTTTGGGACATAAAAGTGACAACAGTTGAAGAAACACCTACAACAGAATGTGCAGCAAGATACACTTAAAAAATAAAGGCTTTTTATTGGCTTTGATGGTTCCATGAAGAACCTTTAACATCCATGGAACCTTTCTATTGTATAAAAGGTTGAAAAAAATGTTCTTTACACTAAGGTTTCAAAAGGGGGTTTCCACAGAAACGCCTTAGAACCATTTGAAACAGTAAAAAATTTTCCCCCCGAATTTGATCTCTCCATAGGTTCCGATTATGTACGAGAGAAGGACGGGCTTTGGGCAGTGCTAGCATGGCTGTCCATCCTAGCGGTGAGGAGGCAAAGTGTAGAAGACATTATGACAGACCACTGGAGAACCTACGGGCGGAACTACTACACCAGGTGCACGATCAGCAAAAGTTGCCTTTTACACAGACAGTCTAGACTCTAGTCATACTTTTGAGTATAGATTGACGACACGTTTATACCTGACAGATTTGACTATGAGGAAGTGGATTTAGATGCGGCTGTGGAGATGATGCTGGATCTGGAGCTGATGATTTCAGACAGGGCTTTCACTGGCCAAGTGTTTACTGCGGGGGAAAAGAAATACCAAGTGGAGGCGGCAGACAATTTTGAGTACAGTGACCCTGTGGATGGAACCATTTCAAGAAACCAGGTAATATAGTGGATCCTCTTTGTTGAGTCAGTATATTATACAAGTAAAAAGAACAGCAAAAAAGCAGGCATTTGTCACAGAGATACTGTTATTAACATCTAAACATTCCCTGTAGGGTTTGCGGATCATTTTTAAAGGAGGGTCTCGCATAATCTTTCGTCTCAGTGGGTCTGATAGTTTCGGAGCCACAGTTCGTCTGTATATCGACAGTTACGAGAAAGATATAAACAAGCTCTTTCAGGACCCACAGGTAAATTATGATTTATTACTTTTAAAATGTTATGTTTCATTCGCAGTTCTGGGTAGTAACTGATTACATGCAATCTAGATTACGTAATCAGATTCCAAAAATTAAGTACTTGTAATTGGATTATTACATAATACTTGTAATCAGACTACAGTTACTTTTTATTGATTGTATATTACTCACGCAATAGCAAATAAATGATTCATAATCTTCTTTTTCAGTTCTTTTTCAGAACACTTTTAAGAAGTGTTTTCCCAACATTTCAACACTGCATCAACTACTGATGAACACATTACTTTTTATTTGAACTATCATTCAGTGTTTTTTTTTTTTTTTAACCATGTATTACTATGCCTTTGGAAGGCTTTTGTCTCACAAACACATTAAAATGCACAAATTTAAGTTATTTCTTGTTTATATGTAATGCAGCGATTGCCAAATTATTTTATCAGCCGAACCTCTTTCATCTAATAAATTTACTTGAGATTTTTAGGTAGTAATTAAGTAACACATTTGCATGTTCACAGTTCTCTGATGTTAGGTAATGGTTACATGACCTCAGGTAAACCAAAATTTCTTTTTTTTGTGTGTGGTTTTTTGGTAAGTGTTTTATTTTGATTGTTGTTATTTATATTTGACATTTTTATGATGTAATTAGTAATTAGTTTTCATAAAACTCACAAACCCCCTGCAGTTCCTTAAAGAACCCCAGTTTGGGAAACCTTAAAGTTATGTTTAATGCACTTCATGTTGTTAATTACAACGAGTGCAATATATTTTCTTTCTTTTTGCATTTTTATATCAATATAATCATATACAAGATTATCCTAATTAAATCAATATGATTACATTACATTACATTTAGTCATTTAGCAGATGCTTTTATCCAAAGCGACTTAAAAATGATTTATATGATACACAGGTTATATTTCAAAAAGTAGTCTTATTATGTTAGGCCAAAGACTATAGAATACCCTTAAAGGGACTTTGGTTAGGCCTACTTAAAATGTGTAAAGTAGTGTATTACGTTACTAACTACAATTTTTGTCATGTAAATTTGGAATCAGTAAGGGATTACCCAGCACTGTTAATAGGCAGGCCTAGGTTTTACCGCATAAAATTTAAAACGAGAAAAAAAAAAAAAAACGTTTGGAGTAATAAGTATTTTTGTTGTTGTTGTTTTCTGTCACAGGTGGTGCTGGCGGAGCTCGTTACCATTGCCCTGCAGCTTTCACAGATACATGAAAGAACCGGGCGAAGAGGCCCTACTGTTATTACATGATTATATTAAATGTCATATTTACATTTCAATTTTTTTGTATTAAACATTGCTTTCAGCGAAAAGTATAATTGCAGCATTTTCTCGCATTATCACAAAGAGAGAGAAAGTGTACAGACGTTCTCGCATCATTTTTTTCTTTCATTGCTTAGCTTATGAATATTAATTACGTCGCATGACGCTCCAGAAAGGTTACCAAGCAACGTGCCCTTGACGCAATTAATATTCATGAGCCAACCACTGACGAAAGTTGTATTCGTGAATCTGCTGCCCAACAACGACATGCACTCATAAACAAGCTCGGATCTGAAGTGGGAGTGTAATATTCTGGCTCAAATAATTGTGAAATGAGACGCAGCTGTGACTGACAGGTAACTACTGATTTTATAAAGCAGTGAAATGTGCTATTCCAGCACTGATTGAGTGCAAATGATTCATTCATTACGGGTTTTGATGTTAAGTCCTTAAAAAGAGTTGGGTAAACTTGCTCAAATTAGACCTTGTCGTGATATTGTTATATAAATTTGATACTGTATGAATTATATGTCTGTTTAATTGGTATTGCATTGTCTCTTTGATTTTATGCAGCGAATTCTGAATAAATATTATCTCGGAGAGAGAGAGAGAGAGTTATATATTTGTATATACTGATATAGGCATTGGGCTAATAGCTTGTACATTTCATGTTTTTAATTTTTTTTTTTTCCTAAATGTGTAGTTGAACTACAAAACGTACCTTCAAATGGAAATAACAGACAAAAATAATGTAACCCAAAAGCTGCATCCGGGATATTATTACAAGTGATAATGAAATCTCTCCTGAAGCTTCCTGTAGGTCTTCAAACCTGTGTAGCTAAAAGTAAAAAAGAAACCCTGATTACTGCAGTACTAGCAAAAAGTCTAAACTTATAAAAAAAATATACTAACTTACTAATTTAATATAATTACTATTTGTAGTAATTACTGGATTAAAAAAAATCTGACAATCTCGTAATCAGACAAACCTCTTTCATGATCAACAAAACTTTCCCTCACTTTTCAACAGGTTACAGGCCACATGCACATATATTGTGATATACTGGCCTAATTCCCACTCATTTTAAATACTTCACTTGCCTACTGCTAAAGAAATCAGTAAAAATGGAAGCGTATGACCTGCTGTCCTTCTCTCCATCAACACAAGTCATGAAGAACAGCCAGGAGCTGGAGGGTAAGAATAACCACCAACTCCACCTTTCACATCATTACAACTAAATAACATTTACAAAATCATATTATGACAATACTTTCAAACTGTTTTTTTTTTTTTTTTTTTTTTACCTGTTCAAATACAGATGCTATTGAAGATGTGGGCCTGAAGTCAAGGGAGAGGCAAGACCACTAATCTTCAGACACTTTTACTATTTTACTGTCTAGTTCTGTAATAGATATCATAAAAATATAGGCATTGTAAACAAACCAGCTCCTCTTCTTTACAAGACAAGTGTGTGGAATTGCCTTTGAGGGGTATCTCAGCATATGGATGAAAATAGCCACCACTAACCCAGAACTTCTGATGGGAAATGAATGTAAGTGATTTGATATGACTGTATTTAAAGTGATAGAGTGGAATAGTGTACATAAACAAAGTATCATCAAATCTACTGTTAGTGCTTTATTAGGCCACTAGGCCACGGGGGCAGCCATGGCCTAATGGATAGAGAGTTGAACTTGTAACCCGAAGGTCATGGGTTCAAGGCTCAGGTCTGGCAGGGATTGTAGGTGGGGGGAGTGAATAACCAGCACTCTCCCCACCCTCAATACCATGACTGAGGTGAGACCCTTGAGCAAGGCACCAAACCCCCAAACTGCTCCCCGGGCACCGCAGCATTGGCTGCCCACTGCTCTGGGTGTATGTTCACTACTGTGTGTATGCACTTGGATGGGTTAAATGCAGAGGACAAATTCTGAGTATGGGTCACCATACTTGGCCACACACCACTTCCCTTTCCCTTTATTTGCAATCTTTGCAAAAGGCAAACTTTGCAACTTTTTCATTTATATTTGAGAACATCTCACAAAGATCAACTTTCATAATATTTTTAGAGTCTGATGTGGAGATGGTCTGCCAAAATTCATTGATATTCCTCATTTTAGATTCAGATGAATTCATCAGCTGTAGAGACAGATGTGCAGTCGGGTCAAATGGCAATAAGACAGATCATCTCATTCAAGCACAGCGCAACATGTGAGTTGGTGTTACCCATTTCTACTCATTACGCACAAGCTCAGTTATTATTCAAAAAATAGTTTATATTTCTGAAATAAAGGGGCACTCATAATATCGCTATTCCCTTTTGAATGGACTTCTGTATAAGGTTCTCCAATTGTATCTCAGCTCCTCGTGGCACCACAATTACAAACTACAACTTGTTTAGATTAGTCATTAGTAGTCATAATTATGAAATAGTCATAATTATGACCTAAACATTTGAAAAAGAAGTCATAATTTGTACTTATTTCATAATTGACAAATTTTTTAAACAATCATTAAATATTTTGACTGAAATAAAAACTACAAATTGACAAGTCAAAATTATTAGATGAAAAGTCATAAAAAATCAAATTTTGTCATAATATTTATTAATTATAATTTGTTGTAATTATGACTTAGTATCTCATAATTTCTACTTTTTGTTTTGTTTTTTATTTAAACTTTACTTTTTGACTTTTGTTAAATTATGATTTACCAAAGCAAAATTCTTACACAGTATGATGGAAATCTGCTTCCATGCAAGGACTTATTGATATTAAAAAGTAGAATAGAAAGTATTAGTTGTAGTGTCTCTTTAAGAATTGCACTCCATAGACTGTTTCAACTTTAAATTGTACACCTCCTATAATCAATCTATAATTTTATTCAGTGAACATAATGTGCTTTACCTTTACATATAGGGTAGAGTGGGGGAAAATGCCCCCCTAATTTTTTAAAGGAAGTTAAATATGTTCAGAAAAGTTATCATAGTTTTAGTGACAATGACATAAAGTATAAACCAAGTATGAAAAATGTCCAGAGTTTTCATGTTATTAGATTTTTAACAAAAATTTAATTTGTGCCAAGGGGGCGTTTTACCCCACCTATGGGGCAAAACGCCCCCATGGGTGGGGTAAAATGCCCCCCAGTCTGACAAAGCAATTTGCTTTAAACATTTACAGCAGTTTTAGCTTAAAAGTAAAAAAGAATATAATCAATAATTATGAATTACAAAATTATAATAGTCTATTTGAAAAAAAAAAAAAAAGTTAGCTGATGCTAACTGGCTAGCTAACTAGCTACCTGATGCTAACTTGAGGTAATTTTTAAATATAAAGTCCAAATATTTTTATTCAACCAACTAGTTAGAATACATTTTATGGAAAAACAAAGGATTTGATGTTCAGAACAGAATAACTACAGTAATTGCCCATTGCCCCCTGGGGGAGTTTTACCCCACACACTATGTTTGAGAAAAAAAAAAGTCATTCTGAAAATATTTTTATTAAATCTACAGGCCCTACTGTTCTCACATCATATATAACTGTGATGTTCTACAAAACAACAAGCTTTAAAACTGAAAAATTTTTCCGTTTTTTTCTCTGGTACATCACCAGTGTAAGCTTCATGGTGAAAACGTCTACATCACTCTCGTCAATGTAGTCCATAGTTAAAATAAAAATTTATCTTGACTTTATCTTGTGGTTATTTTGGGAAAAACAGTAGGGGAGGGGCGTTTTCCCCCACTCTACCCTATACTTTTTTGATATTGGAAGTTGGAACACCCTTACAATAAACACCAGCACAATAAAAGACTCTAAGCACTGTAATTCTAAGTTTTACGGCCATTATGTGCAGCCCTGTTCAGAAGCTTCCAAAGAAACACACCAAAGCGAAACGCATGCGGGTGGAACGCATGAGAAGACTCTACACGCAGTGCAATGCTCCAGGTGATTCCTCCTATAGATCCGTCTGTGTGTTCTTTCAGAGACCTCACCTCACCTCAGTTTCTGCTATGTGTCCCACTAGACCCGCTGACCCCCCAGACTCCTGGTCCTGCTCTGGGTCCAGATGAGCGGGAACACTGGGAGCGAGAAATGGATGAACTGGTGGAATGGACTCACTCCCTTTCTTTCAAAGAACTAGATGACCTACTGTATGCACAAATTTAGATATCAAGTGTCAAAACTGTTTAATGTTTTTTTGATGATTAAAACGTTTACAGTACAATCAACTGAATATAACAACCAGTAAGACTATTTAAAAAAAAAAAAAAAAATTAAATGACATTCATGAAAATATATATGCACCTTGCATTTTAATAGATCTATCCATCTGTCTGTCTGTCTTGTCTATCTGTTTTAAGCCGCTTTTCTCCCGTTGGATTCTCATTGCTTGACTGTTCCATTATGGTTTCGGATATGAATATGGTTTGGTTTTCCACCGTGGGGCTGATAACAGAGCTCGTAATACAGATGTCTCAGTCGTTGCCCTGGTAATGCAAGTATTTACATAGCCTACAGTACGGTATGAGATGTAAATAGTGACTGTATTATGATCAGATATTTCTGTTTGCTTCACTCAAATAGCACGCTTGACCAGCAATAGAGAGGAACTACACACATTCGTGCTGTGTCAAACCAAGCTGAAGTGGAAACTGGAACCGTTTCTTACCGTTCTTAGAACCAATCAGCGTGACGGTGGTAACGCAGCTAGCCTATACTTTATCCAGGAAATACAACAAATATGTCTCCTGTGATATTAAGGCACCTCTGCGTTTTATCTTTCATAAAATAATTCATATATTTTTATACATTATGGACCAGATTTGCTAATCAGGGCAAATCAAATTAATCCTATAAAAGCGCTAATAGGGGTGTAAAGTTCAGTGTGTGATTTGCTGAAAATAAGCAAATTAAAGAATACAGATGCATCCACATCATTTCCATAATGACCAATGCAATCTACCAAGAGCAGAACAAATTAGCATTGGCTGTTAACTTGAGACTTGCATAAAAAAACCTTAAAGGTGCCATAGAATGGAAAACTGTATTTACCTTGGCATAGTTGAATAATAAGATTTTTGTACATGGAAATGACATACCATGAGTCTCAAACACCATTGCTTCCTCCTCCTTATGTAAATCTCGTGAATGCAAAAGACCACTGAAAAATAAGCGAATCAGAACATAACACTGACTCTGATGTTACAGTTGGGATCACTAATAGTTACGCCCCCAACATTTGCATATACCTGCCCATGTTCTAGGCCAGCCACCAGCCGAACCATCAGAAGTTCTGCAGGTATTGTGAACAAGCGAGGACAACAGCGAAAATTGCAGATCATGGAAATAAATGTTATGATCCAGGTTGTGCAGGGGATGTGAAGTGCAGGGATGGGTTGGTGTCTGTATTCAGAAAGGCATGGAAAACAAATAACGTATTCATGGTTACATGAATACATGGTTCTTGCTAGCGGTAGCCTGTTACATTACAGTACATAAGATTTCACTTACCACATAAACAGAGTAAGGAGATATGACTGAAGATGATGGCAAATGATTTACAGATCCTGAGCACCATGACAAGCATCTGGTTTTGTAAAATGTGTGGTAAGTACTGCCGCTGTAGTTTACACAGGGTACGTGCGATTGCAAATCTCAAAAGTGAAAGTAAAAAGCAATCGTGCATTCGAAAGCAGCTTCAATGTCCCGCATATTAATAGCGGCTCCCTGATGCCCGCATTTTATATACAGTATAATTACCAAACGATATAACTGCGAGAGAAAGTACTGAAATATATATATTTCCGTGTTTCCTTCCTGCTGTGTGAGCTACTGAAATGAGCCGCACTGTGAAACAGCCAGAGCAGAGCCCAACATTGAGCCGCATTGTGAAACAGCCAATCAATGCAGAGCTCAACATTATTATTCATGACCCTTCCAAGTAAGGTAATAACAGACCATTTCATTCTAGGGAGAAATCCTAGGGTTGTAAATGGACATGTAAAACCGTTTCTGGAAAATTTTTGCCCTTACCTAAGTCACATACCTTCTATGTAGATATCAGAGAACAATTTAAAATATTGTACCAATGCATTCTTTGGCACCTTTAAAGCACAGTTTGTTTCATTTGTATCTTTTTATTCTATTGTATTTGTCCTTTGCTTTTTTATTACTGACGGTTTAATTATTTTCAATAATTTTGAGGACGTTTTGTTTGTTTGTTTTGTTTGTTATTTCGCTGGTCTCTACAATGTAGATGTTATAGCAACCTTATTTACAGGAAATATATATTTGATATGTACCACTATCTTTAAATAAATCAATCATATAAAGTTTTGGTCATATGGCCCACTCATAATCGTGTTAAATAATCGTGATTATAATATTGACCAAAATAATCGTGATTATGATTTTTGCCATAATCAAGCAGCCCTAGTTAAAACCACTGATCTACTGTGTTGGGGAAAGTTACTTTTAAAAATAATGCATTACAATATTGCGTTACTCTCTCTCTTTCTCTCCTTTTCATCGCTCATTTTTCACTGCATGTCTTTAGTAAATCTTGGCAGTAGTTTTTTTAATGCCTAAAGAGGGTTTGTACTGTGCTGTTAGTAAATCTGGCCCTAGATTAAATGTGGCTTCAGATTTTATAAATGAATCATTTTAGTACTTTATACTTGTTAAGTGCTGAGTGGTGTGTTAACCTAGTAAGAATACACTGTATAAACAGAGTGTTTTTGGAGGTAGATGATTAACTGGCAAAGATTTAAAGAGAAAGTAACATGCATCACTTTTTCTTAGTATAATGAGAAAGTTACATACAAGTACAAAATGAATCTGAATTCTGTAGGTGGAACTGATCTGATGAATGGACGCTAGATGTTTTCTCTAGTGAGAAGAAACTCAAACTCTTTGATCAGGCCCTTGAAGTCCACTCTGTTTTCTGGGGCGTGACTCCAGCACCTGCGCATCTGAGTGTACACCTGCAGCCACAGACACGTCTATTGAAGAATCTGCCCGTAATATAATATAATACAATAAAAAAATCAGAGAAAAGTCCAGGGTGGGTTAGATTCTCACCATTTCAGGGCACAAATCTGGACATGGCATCCTCCAGCCTTTCTCAAGAGCTTCTACCAGTCTGGCCATGGTCATCTGCCCATGAGACCGGCCAATCATCTGCAGGAATACCTACCAGAGAAACATACAAGAACAGGAATTAACAGATGAGTCACTGTGATTATAATACCTGATGTATTCAATATCAGGTTTGTAATGCTCACCTGTGGAGGGCTGTTATCACGGTCACAGTAGGTCATGATTTCATAGAGAGTGACCCCAAATGACCAAACATCAGATGCCTTATAGAACTTCCGATTAATCAGACATTCTGGAGCGTACCTACACAAGACAGAGGACATGACTGTAGTTTAGCTGGACCTTCAGTGGACGCCTGTGCATATACAGTCAGGTCCATAAATATTGGGACATCGACACAATTCTAACATTTTTGGCTCTATACACCACCACAATGGATTTCAAATGAAACGAACAAGATGTGCTTTAACTGCAGACTGTCAGTTTTAATTTGAGGGTATTTACATCCAAATCAGGTGAACGGTGTAGGAATTACAACAGTTTGCATATGTGCCTCCCACTTGTTAAGGGACCAAAAGTAATGGGACAATTGGCTTTGAAGCAATTCCATGGCCAGGTGTGTGTTATTCCTTCATTATCCTTAAATTACAATGAGCAGATAAAAGGTCCAGAGTTCATTTCAAGTGTGCTATTTGCATTTGGAATCTGTTGCTGTCAACTGTCAAGATGAGATCCAAAGAGCTGTCACTATCAGTGAAGCAAGCCATCATTAGGCTGAAAAACAAAACAAACCCATCAGAGAGATAGCGAAAACATTAGCGGGCCAAAACAATCATTTGGAACATTCTTAAAAAGAAGGAACGCACCGTGAGCTCAAAGCAACACCAAAAGACCCGGGAAGACCACGGAAACAACTGTGGTGGATGACCTAAGAATTCTTTCCCTGGTGAAGAAAACACCCTTCACAACAGTTGGCCAGATCAAGAACACTCTCCAGGAGGTAGGTGTATGTGTGTCAAAGTCAACAATCAAGAGAAGACTCCCCACCAGAGTGAATACAGAGGGTTCACCACAAGATGTAAACCATTGGTGAGCCTCAAAAACAGGAAGGCCAGAAACGACATCTAAAAAGTCTTCACAGTTCTGGAACAGCATCCTATGGACAGATGAGACCAAGATCAACTTGTACCAGAGTGATGGGGAAGAGAAGAGCACGGAGAAGGAAAGGAACTGCTCATGATCCTAAGCATACCACCTCATCAGTGAATGTGTCATGGCTGCGTAAGTATGTATGGCTGCCAGTGGAACTGGTTCTCTTGTATTTATTGATGATGATCAAGCTGGACAAAAGCAGCAGGATGAATTCTGGAAGTGTTTCTGGCAATATTATCTGCTCATATTCAGCCAATGCTTCAGAACTCATTGGACGGTCACAAGCGAGATGACAATGACCCAAAGCATACTGCAAAAAGCAACCAAAGAGTTTCTTTTGAAGGGAAAGAAGTGGACTGTTATGCAATGGCCAAGTCAATCACCTGACCTGAATCCGACATGCATTTCACTTGCTGAAGAAAAAAACTGAAGGGAAATGCCCCAAGAACAAGCAGAATCCGAAGACGGCTGTAGAGTAGCCTGGCAGAGATCACCAGGGATGAAACCCAGTAATTGGTGATGTCTATGCGCTTCCAGACTTCAGGTTGTAATTGACTGCAAAGGGATTTGCAACCAAGTATTAAAAGTGAAAGTTTGATTTATGATTATTATTCTGTCCCATTACTTTTGGTCCCTTAACAAGTGGGAGGCATATGCAAACTGTTGTAATTCCTACACCGTTCATCTGATTTGGATGTAAATACGCTCAAATTAAAGCTGACAGTCTGCAGTTAAAGCATATCTTGTTCGTTTCATTTGAAATCCATTGTGGTGGTGTATAGAGCCAAAAATGTTAGAATTGTGTCGATGTCCCAATATTTATGGACCTGACTGTATACAGTGAAACTATGGACTTACAGACATAAAAACACTTGTTAAACATGCTTTTTTAAAAACAATTAGTGTAAGGTATTGTCTGCAGTATGAAAAAAAGTCAGTACGAGTTTTTAATGTTTAAAATGACTTTCTATTTCCCCATATTTAAAAATGTAATTTATTCCTGTAATGCAAAGCTGAATTTTCAGCATCATTACTCCAGTCTTCAGTGTCACATGATCCTTCAGAAATCATTCTAATATGCTGATTTGATGCCCAAGAAGCATTTCTTATTTCTGTCATGACAACTCTTGGAGGGATTGGCATGGTAATGTTAAGGATGTAACGATTCACTCAATTCACAATTCGATTCGATTCACGATTTGATTTTCTCACGATTTTTTTTTAACAAAATGAGACTGAAGATATTATACAGTAAATGCATGTTTCTTTGTGAAATTGAAATATAACAAAACTAAATTGAAATTGTTTAAAAAAAAACCAAATCAAACAAGTTACACAAATAAAAGAAATCTCTTCGTACAAAGAAACTAAGGCTTTGTCTGTGCTCTTTCCATTTAAAATTAGAGGCAACCACAGCATTTATCATGATCCAAACAAAGATGCTGCATACATTCAGCATGAGCAGTTTTTAATCTAAATTAGACTGTATAATTTCAAAATTTGAAGCAACAACAGAATGGTCCGACTTTAGTTTTGTGAAACTATACTACATAAAACATATCTGAACGAAACAGCAGACGAGCTGAATGAAATGCAAATTCACTCTCTGCCAGTAGGTGGCGCTTATGAACAGCAATGATATAGTGTTTCCTGGGTTACCGCTGTAAACAAAGCAGAGCTGTGCTTATGAACACTACTTTAATATGCATCGCTCAGAGGCAAGATGAAAAGAAAATACCACGTAAACTTTTCTAAAGACAAGTAAGTTCCTCTCAGAGATACATTCATATAAACTCTTACCCCAATTGTATCACGATTTGTTCGGCATCTCAACCGATTTGAATCGTCACATATTTGAATCGATTTTCAACCGGCTCGCGGTTCATCGTTACATCCCTAGGTAATGTTCATGACAATGTTAATGTATTTGGTCTTGGCAGAAAAGATCTGCAGCAGAGCAAGTACCAAGACTTGCTACTGCCAATACATCCACAAGATGCTGATGTGAGCATGTAAGAAATACTGTTGCTGCAAATATAACATACATGAAATAACCTCTATATAACAAACAAGAATCACCTTGTAGCAGATCTATACAGGTGGAGCTGGGGAAGGTGGAGGGTTTCTGAAGCACGCTGAAAACTGCTACAGCAAGCACTACTCATATATTTGAATGTTGAGCAGCGAGCTCATTGGCTACCGATACAGGAGAGAACCAATCAGCTGTGCCATGTCATAATGATGTCATTAGGGCAGAATGAGTTAGACCTATCGGACTGTGCCATCTAGAGTTTCATGCCAGAACTCTGTATTTCAGTCATGACAACTTTTGGAGGGATTGGCATGGTAATGTACATGACGATGTTAATGCATTTGGTCTTAGCAGAATAGATCTGCTACGCTACTACTGCTGCTGCAGCAGAGCAAGTACCGAGAAAAGTTTTTATATATTTACAGTAGGAAATTTACAAAATATCTTCAAGGAACGTGATCTTTACTCAATGTCCTGATGATTTTTGGCATAAAAGAAAAATCAATAATTTTGACCCATACAATGTATTTTTGGCTATTGCTACAAATATGCCCCAGCAACTTAAGACTGGTTTTGTGGTCCAGGGTCACATATATGAAATAACCCCCCACAAAGCAGGAGACACAGAAGGCACAATACAAGCCAAAACAAGAACAAAACACCCCCCAACAAGCAGATCTATCGCCAAGACATATGTACTGCTGCTGCTCCGAAGAGCCATGTGAATCGCATGTATTACTATCTATGTGTGCCTGGGCTACCACGCCGACCAGCTTACCGCTAGTGGCCTATGACTATGTGAGCCTTGGCTACCACGCTGACCGGCTTAATACTAGTGGCCTATGACTATGTGAGCCTTGGCTACCATGCTGACCGGCTTAACAATAGTGGCCTATGGCTATGTGAGCCATACGCGGCCATCCTCCACCTGTTCTGGCTCGGGGCCTGTTACCATCACCCCATAGACCTCCCAGACACCACAGGACTGAGTTGGAGAGAGGGGATCTTCCGGTGTCTGGGAAGTGTCCGGGCCCAAGTCGGAGCCAGCCCGTCGTCCGTGGTCCACGCAAGCCCGCCGCTGTCCGCAGCTCCGAAGTCATGTCCGCCACCGTCCGCAGCTCCGAAGTCATGTCTGCTGCCGTCCGTGGTTCCGAAGTCAAGCCCGCCGTCCGCGGCTCTCCCTAGCCCACCACCGTCCGCGGCCAATGCAAGACAGCCGCCATCCGTGGCTAACGCAAGCCCGCTGTCCGCGGCTCCGAAGCCAGTGCCGTCGCTGTCCGCGGCAAAGTCAATGCCCCCGCCGTCCGCGGGGAAACCAAGCCCGCCGTTCGTGGGTGAATTAAGGCCGCCGTCAGAGGATATGGCAAGCCCGCCGTCTGGGAATATGGCAAGCCCGCCGTCTGAGAATATGGCAAGCCCGCCAGAGAATCGCAAGTGCCCTCCAGTGCCTGCTCCTTGCAAGTGCCCTCCAGTGCCTGCTCCTCACAAGTGCCTTCCGGTGCCTGCTCCTCTCAAGTGCCCTCCAGTGCCAGCTCCTCGCAAGAACCCTCCTACGTCTCCGCTGGTCCCGTCCAGCTCTCCTTCGTCTCCTGTCTCCGCTGGTCCTGTCCAGCCCTCCTGCGTCTCCACTGGTCCTGTCCAGTTCTCCGTCGTCTCCGCTGGTTCCGTCCAGCTCCTCGCTTCCAGAGCGCCCCCAAGTGCCTTTTACTCCAGAATGCTCCCCTAGGGTGGGGGGGGGGCATATAGTCACTGCCTGTGTGGCCAGGCCGAAGGACAAGGCCACACTAGTTGCTCAGTCTTGGCCTCCCAAAAGAATGGCTCCGCCATGGCCTCCCGAGTCCCCTGATCCGCCATGGCCTCCCGAGTCTCCAGTCCCGCCATGGCCGCCGGAACCCCCAGACCCGCCCTGGAGGCTTCCCCAGTGTCCCTGCCCTGCACCAGCCTCCAGGGCGCCCACCCTGTTACGTGTGTGTTCTTCCTCAGTTTCCTGTTTGCCCTTATTTGGTTTTGTTCCGGTTTTCCTCATTAGTTCTCTTCAGTTAATTCTTCGTTAAGTCAGTTCACCTGTTTTAATTAATCATCTCGTTTACTCTTTTGTTTCCGTTTTTTTATAAGCATTCAGTTTGGTTTGAGTCCTTGTCCTGTCTTAAAGTTATGTTGATGCCAAATACGTTGTTTATTGGAACCTTTATGTCATTAAAGCCTCTTAATCCTGAATTCCCTGTCTTCCTGCATTCCTTGGTGGACATGCATAACAAATATAGATATATACATACATATATATATATATATATATATATATATATATATATATATATATATAAATATAAATATAGATATAGATAATATATATATATATATATAAAAGGGAGAAGGTAATAGCTTTTCCAGATGTATAAGTCATTTGTCCTTTATAGAAATATTCAACAAATTTATAAGTAACAAGCTTAAACAGTGATTTAAATAGTGATTAAAATATGTAAAGATGTATAAACAGGAATGAGTGCTGCTTTACCAGTACACAGGACTGTCCTGTTCTTCAGTCACTTTGTAATATTCCTTATCATCTTTGATGCTCTTAGTCAGACCAAAGTCCCCGATCTTCACAAGTGATTCATTCTCCACTAAGATGTTTCTCGCTGCCAGATCCCTGTGGATGTAGTTTTGAGATCCCAGATACTCCATACCCTGACAAAAGCACAATATTTATACTGATTTATACCAAAAGATGACAGTTATTCATAGTGATCGCTACTGTTGTGCAGCCCAAAAAAGTATTTGGACACTTAAGTCACAAATATAAATATCTGAATATAAGTGAAAACGGGTGAAGCTAACTGTATCTAAAGCTATCTGTTGTATTGACTGTATTACCTGACATATCTGAAGAGCATAATTCAGCAGTCTCTTCTGATCGATGTTGGGTTTGTTACGGGGCAGGTATTCTTTCAGACTGCCAGAGGGCAAGTACTCCATAATGAGTTTGATGTTCGCTCCTCCTGAGTGACAGACATTCACCCCAAGCAATAATACAGTTAGTACATATAAATGAGCTACATATTCATTTGTAACTGAGGTACTGTAGATAGTCTTATTTATGAAGTTGAAAGCCATCAAGATTAAAAAGCGATTTGAATACTGTGTGTAAACAGGGCCTTTGTGTTTGTAGCTGTGTTCATGACTTGCCTTCATCATTGCAGATGCCTTTGTATTTGACAATGTTTTCATGGTAGAGGTCTCTGATGGTGCTGATCTCTTTCCTCAGGTTGCTGTTCTCATTTTCCGTTTTCAGAGATTTGACAGCCACTAGCTCACCTGTCTGATCTCCCTTAGGATCATACAGACACAGTTCCACCGTCCCAAAGTTTCCCTGGACAAGATTTATAAAGAACAACAAAAACAAATAACATTAATCCAAGGGGATTATGGGATTTAGGAGAGATGAGAGGAAATGTGGGGATCTCATTGTGACTGAATCAAGGGTGAGACTGCTTTAAATTGGTCCAGATTTCCAATTAGAATTACTAGTTCGAAATTCTAATGGAATTTGTACCGTATTCTACAAATCTCTTATAAAATCTATAATATACAATTTCTTTAAATTGGTTTTGTTGTACTGGGGTTACTGGTAATAGTATAATAGTCCTTTTGGGAACAATAGTGTTGTTATTGTTAAATAAAACTAAAATAAAAAAATTGATTAAAAATAATTTTCGTTAATTTAAATAAATCTGAAATATACAAAAAATTTTATATTATATAAAAACATTTAATGATGCCTTAGTAACTAAGTGAAATAAAATAAGTTTACGTAAATATACTAAATAAATAAATATAAAAATGTATTAAAGATAAATAGAAATATCTAAAAAAAACTAATACAAATGGCAAATTGACATTAAAAAAATACTAAAACTAAAATAAAAACTTAAAATATAAAAATAAAAGCTCATTCTAAATATGAATAAATACTATAATATTATATAAATAATACTAGAACACTAAATGGGGACTTAAATGTCTTTAAAAAATTTATGAATTCTATGAAGACATTTCCAAATTTGTATAGAAATTCCAGTAGGAATCATGTACATGTTCCTTTATTTGACTAGGAAAGAGTAACAGTACATTACAGTCATTAACCTAGAAAAGTCCAGTACCTCTCCAAGTTTTCGGATTTTCTTGAGAAATCTTCTCTTGAAATCTGTAGGATCAGTCTCCTGTGGAGGAATTGCCTCCATAAGGTGAAGTGCTGTAGATAAAAAATACAATAAATTCAGTAATGTATACAAATACAACCATGAAGGTTACTTTAAACTGTATTTTAAAATTTAAATTCTATCATTATTTTAATAAGAGAAATAAGAATGAGATCTGTAAATGAATGTTGTAAATGTGCTTAACTGTCGTGATATTTTTAAAATCAAAATATTTTCCTTCTTTTTTTTTTTTTTTGAGGGGGGGGGGGGTATTTAATTTTTTTGACGTAATTGATGATTGCATAAAATCTATTGCATAAAGAAGAGGTAAAGACTATTAGTGTTAGTGATGATCGTGTAATATTATGTGACAGATACCCTTCTCGTGCTGCTCTTTGATGCGGCCCAGCTCTCTCACTATGGCTCTGAAGAACGGTCTCTTCTTGGGGTCATAGTTCATGCATTGCGTGATCAGATCAGCCAGTTCACTGATGCTGGGAGTGACCAGAGTACCGCACACCTCGTAGAATCGCTCTTTCTGTTTATGCACAAACATATGTTAGATTAAAAGGGTTATAGTCAGAAACAAAGGACAATAATTCCAATAAAACAACTGCTGCTTTGGACAAGTATAAATGTAGAGTCATCTTAGAAGAGTCAGGCACCTCTGAGAGTTTCTTTTCACGCAGGGGCACCTCGCCATTGTAGCAAATCTCCCATAGCGTGGTCCCAAACCCCCACTTGTCTGCTGCAATGCTCAGCGCTTTGGGGGATTTCACACACTCCGGGGCGATCCAGGGGATCCTGCCAATGCACTCTGAGCACAGACACAATCAGGAGCGTTAATAGTGCAAAACAGGCTTTCAGAAACTGTCATTTAGTAAAGTCAAAATACTTTATACTGATTATTATTTAACCCTTATAATGCATTCAGGTCTGTTATGACCTGGAAGAGATACATAAAAATAAAAAATTAAAATAAAAAATATTTTTTCATTTTAGTTTTAAGACTCTCAAAATACACATTTTTTTACTATTATTTTTTAAGAGATATAACCATTTAGATAAAATGTTATACGTTCGGCTCATTTTGGACCCTGGTATGTATGGAGTACCTCTAGGTGCCAAAAATACTTTTATAAAATGATCTATGAAGTTATATTAGTGTCAAAAGGCTTTTGTAAAATATATTTAGCCTGTTCCCCATATCTCACACACTTTTGGCTAAACTTTGTTGAAAAATATGAATATATACCCCTATTGACAAACCATTGCAGCATGCAAAATTGATCACTTTTTCATCTGAAAGTTAAAGTTTATGCAAGTAAAATAAATTGAATGTGTTTGAAAACAGAGTACTATTTGCTGTTTTGATGCTGTTTTCTTAGAAAAAAATATTATGTAAGTTTCATAAATGTTTTTGAGCAATCATGAGTTAAATTCAAAGAAATGTATTCATATTACTATTAATTCTAATGGGGTTAATACTGGTTACTATCAGATCAGAATTATCAGATGTTCTTATGATCGTGACACAATGATTTATCATGAATATTGAATTAGTTTTAATTTCACTATAGTTTATAGTATTAATCATAGTTTTTTTTCACGTGTAATTTGAAATTTCAAAGAATTTCGCAATTTTTTAATTAATAAAAAAGCTGTAATAACATGGTAACATTCAAAACTGACATTTTTTCACATTCACTCATTAATGAGAAGTTGTTGATTGATTCTTATGAGGAGCAGTTATGAATGTTTTATAAAATCACCATTCTTCAGGTCCAAATGGACCCAAAATGCAAAAATAGTACACAGATTTTCAATGCATTATGGGGGTAAATTATTTTACTATTAATCTGTTAATATATTCGATGAAATGTTAAATATATGTTATTACATAGTCACTGCACACTTGGTGTGAGGCTGTACAGAGGCCCTCTGGATGAGTGTGAATGAGCGTGTGTTACCCGTTTGGCTGAGCACAGCGATGGACAGTCCAGGATCACTCAGTTTAATGAAAGGACCACCTTGTCCTTCCAGACCATCCAGCTTCAACAGGACATTTTTAGCGCAGACATAGCCATGGACAAGCTTCTTATCCTCCTGAAAGAGAGAGAATAAGACAGTAAGTCTCAAACATACCATTAAAGAGTTCTGAATCATATATTTACTTTATGAGTAAAGCATGATATCAATTTATCCCCTGGAAAATGGATACTTGATAATTGTTGCATGTTATTGTTGTGATATATGAATAACAAGAATAATTACAGTAAACATCTCTTTTGTCTGAATCTGTTATTCAGTAATTGAAAAATACATTAAAATGCAATTCATACAGACAATGATTTAAAAACACTTGTTCTATGATGAACTGACTTCTGAATTTAAATTTATAAATTAATTTTTATACTTTTTGCTGACCTTTAAGAAAAATATCTAGGTTGTGTAACAGAGTCTTTAAAGGCTGAAATTTACTTTGGCGTAATCTTGCATTATTGTTTCTTTGTTATTAAAAAATAATTATAATAAAACAAAAATTATGATGCTAAGTATTTGTACACCTTACATGGTAAACTAAAACTGAAAAACATAAATAAATAAATGAAAGCTAAACAAAAATATATGTAATATATAATACTACTGGAAAAAAAATCACACAAAAATTACTAAAACAAATTAAAAATTTATCAAAAATATTATTATGGTTAAATAATACTAAAATAACACTGATTCAGAACTAAAATGTGTTCTTAAATATCTATGTTCAATGAATATTTAAGATGATTACACCTTAAATACACATTTTATTTCAAGTCATAAAATCACTTACCCATAAGCTGTAAATATTTCACAAAACGTAAACAAGGGTGAAGCAAGGTCAAGTTCAAACTTAAATATTGTACCAAATAACTGAGGACACTGGAAAGTTGCTCCGCAACTTGGAACTTCCAGGAGGGCGTGAGTTCAGAGCGATGATTTCTCATGAACATATCCAGAGGGCCATGTTGAACAAACTCCTCCACCATAATGACTGACAGAACAACAATGAGACATGAGATCATCTGCAGTCACAGGTCAACTATTCCTTTAACTTTACAAATACAAATAATTATTGTAGCATTTTTGTCCGGTGGAGCGGGGCACACTTACTGTCCATGCTGTGCATGCACACGCCATACATCAGAACCATGTTTTTATGTGAAATCTGCTGCATTACACTGACTGTGTCCAGGAAGGCCTAAGACCAATAGAGCAGGATTTGTAAAAGCAATTCCTAGAAGAGTTATCTACCTACTGTATGTATCAATAGATGTGGTTCCACTTACAGAAATGTGTCCTGCTGCCAGCACCTTCAGAACCACATTCACCACCTCATGGCCTGACAAACCGTCATCATCCTCATTTCTCAACTTCAGCTCCCCAGAATAGATGTTTGTGCAGGTGCCTTGGCCCAGGTGTTTCTCCTGTTTTATAAATAACAATTTCAATACATTGCTATCCATTTCTAGGCTCCAGATAATTTTATTATTATTATTATTTATATATGACCCTGCTGGAATATCCAACTTAAACTGGAACACAATAACTTTAATAATAATTTTCTTAATTCGTATTTTTTTAGAAAAAACATCTAAATATCCTTTCAACCACTTAATAAAACAACAAATATTGTTTCCAAAGAATACATTTTACATTAATTTTTCATTTTAAACATTAATCTCATTAAAATTGTCTAGATTTATGCCTAGGGTTCAACACTAAGGATTTTGGTTCAAATTTTTACTTGCCCTGCCAACATTTTCACTGGCCCTGCCACAAAAAATAAAATAGTTGTTGTTATTGTTGTTTTTGATCCCTGTTATCTATTATTCTAATAAATAAGCTTACAGTATATGACAGCAACATTTTAACATTTTAGTTTTACAATTCTCAATTCCAATTTTGATATCACAGCAAAAACTAGTAGTCTAACAAATATAAAGTTCAAACACTATTAAAGAGAAGTGATATAGTTATAAGCAAGTTATAGCACATAAAGATACAAACTATACAATGCTTTAGACTTTTAGCTTTGTTGGTGTTCAAGCACAAATTTGTTTATCAGTGAAATATAGATTAGTCATTGTTTAAGCTACAAAAGTGAGTGAGTGATTTTCTCTCTTCTCTCTTTGGATTAACATTAAGGACAGCGGCAGCTGCTGGTAAAATAGGCACGGTCACTTTAAGAGAAAATGAATGGATCCAATATGATGATACACATCCAATTTTTTTTCTCAGCTGTTTAAGTTCACTTACGACGTAACCAACTGTTTTCGAGGATACTCGCCAAGATGGATATTTGACAAACATTTGTATGTATGTATGTCCATTCAAGCGGAAAAAGACGCAGAAAGAAAATAAGGGGCTCGCACGTTGCCCGAGACGCAGCTCTGTGTGTGTGCTATGTGCACAGAACACACTGTATGGAGTTGTTATTTGCGTCTTCTTGCACTTGAATGCTTTAAAAACACTTGAATATTATTTGTTGGACATTATCTCGATGGAACTGTCTACTTCTCGTATACATGGATCTAACGTGAAAACTATAAATTCATGGCATTCAGCTTTTAATGTTGTGTCTTCTTTTCTAAAATCTTTGTAAAAAAAATGTTTATTGTTATTTGTTTATCTATTAATATTAATTAATGTGTTTATTATTATTATTTTATTTTATTTATTTATATATATATTTTTTTTTTTTAAGTCTACCAAGGGGTGGGATGGGTTGGGGTGGGTTTTAAATTTGCACAGATGCTTTTTGTTTTGTACTACTGTTCCATAAAATAAAACTCAATAAACAATTGTTAACAAAAAAAAAACACTTGAATATTCTAAATGGCCAGGTGTATTTGTCCGTTAATGTCACGTTTATGGTCTGTTTTGGTTTTGTTTTCCATGTGTTCCATGTTCTAGTTTTTCCCCATGTTTCTTTATGCCCTTATTTGGTTGTTCCTGTTCTTGTTTAGTTTAAGGTGCCATAGAATGCATTGATACAATATTTTAAATTGTTCTCTGATATCTACATAGAAGGTATGTGGCTTAGGTAAGGGCAAAAATTCTCCAGAAACAGTTTTACATGTCCATTTACAACCCTAGGATTTCTCCCCAGAATGAAACGGTCTGTTATTGGCTTATGTGGAAGGGTCATGAATATTAATGTTGAGCTCTGCTCTGATTGGCTGTTTCACAGTGCGGCAATATTGAGCTCTGCTTTGATTGGCTGTTTCGCAGTGCGGCAATGTTGAGCTCTGCTTTGATTGGCTGTTTCACAGTGTGGCTCATTTCAGTAGCTCACAGGAAGGAAAAACAGTGAAAATATATATTTCAATACTTTCTCGCGCAGTTATATCGTTGGGTAATTAAACTGTAAATAAAATGTGGGCATCAGGGAGCCGCGATTAATATGCTGGGCATTGAAACGCTGGGCATTGTTTTCAAATGCACGATCGCATTTTACTTTCACTTTCGAGATTCGCGATCGCATGTACTCTGTTTATACTATGGAGCGGCAGTACTTACCACACATTTTACAAGATCAGATGCTTGTCATGGTGCTCAGGATCTGTAAATCATTCGCCATCATCCTCCATCATCTCTCCTTACTTTGTTTATGTGGTAAGTGAAATCTTATGTACTGTAACAGGCTACAGCTAGCAACGAGCTAACCATGTCCCTTTAGTGGCTCGCATTATTTTATTAGAATGCGTTATTTGCTTTCCGTGCCTTTCTGAATACAGACACCAACCCATCCCTGCACTTCACATCCCCTGCACAGCCTGGAACATTATGTTTATTTCCATGATCTGCCATTTTCGCTGTTGTCCTCGCTTGTTTCTTCACGGCTGGCGGCTGGCCTAGAACATGGGCAGGTATATGCAAATGTTGGGGGCGTAACTATTAGTGATTCCGACTGTTACGCCACAGTCGGTGTTATGTTCTGATTTGCCTGTTTTTCAGTGGTCTTTTTTATTCATGAGATTTACATAAGAAGGAGGAAACAATGGTGTTTGAGGCTCACAGAATGTCATTTCCATGTACAGAACTCTTATTATTCAACTATGCCAAGGTAAATACAGTTTTCCATTCTATGGCACCTTTAATTGCTTATTCCTCGTTTAGTTCATTGATTAATCCCTGGCACCTGTGTTTGTTAATTATCCCTTGCATTTAAGTTCCTGTTTGTTTGATCTTTCTTTGTCGGGTCTACTTGTTATTCGTTACTTTGTCACCAGTTATGTTCATGAGTTTGGATTCTGTTCTTTGTTGGATTTTCCCCTGCGTGTTGTCATTAAAGACTATTTGAGTTATTTCCTGCCTCCTGCGTTCTCCCTGCTTCCTCGTTACGTGACAGTTAAAGCGCAAGAAGTCGCAAAAGAGAATTCCATTTGGGGTTCGTGCGTTGTTGTCAGAGACACAGCTCTCAATGTGCACTCTGTACACACAGACCACAGCACGCAAATTCTGAATTTAGTTCTATCACGTGTCTTCTTAGGCTTGAACGCTTTAAAATCGATTGAATGTTTAAACTGGCAAGGCATAAAAACACGTGCAAATGAAAAATTTTTTCGTGTTGACACAGAAGTGGCCTGAATGTCTTTCAAACTTTCACACTGGCCCCGGGCCATCAGGCAGTCCTTATTGTCAAGCCCTGATTCCTAAAACATTTATAAAGGTGTTGACATAGGTATTTGAGGTCCTTTTGACTTTTTATCTTGTAATTCTGAATTTTTTTCTTATATATCCTACGAGTTTATATCCCATGATTCTGACTTTCTTTCTCGCTGTTTTCTTCGATTTTTTTTCTTGAAAGTTAGAATTGTGAGATATAATTTAGAATATAATCGAAATTATGAAAAAAGTCAGAAATTCAAGATATAAAAACAAAATTGCGACTTCATAATTTGGAGTTTATATTTCACAATTTCAACTTTTTCCTCTGAGCTCATTCTGTGCTCACATCACGCAGTTTACCAAGGAATAATTTTCTTTGTCATAATTCGAACTTTTCTTCAGAATTCTTCCTTTTTTCCTCAGGACTGCGATTATATTCTAAGTTTTTATCTCACAATTCTGCCCTTTTTTCTTGCAGTTTTCTCAGTTTTTTCTCATAAGTCAGCATTGTGATATATAAACTCAGATTTACAAGATAAAAAGTCATAATTACATCTTTATTGTTTTTTATTCTGTGGTAGAATCATGCTTCCATAAAAAATACTATTTAAAAAATATTTGAAAACAGTAGCTGGTTAAACCTGGTCAATGTTCTGTTGCTGATAGTTATTTTCTGGGATACAAGACATAACATACTACTTAGATTTTAGCAGTGCAGCATAATGGTTGTTTGATCAGCTAACACCAGCTTACACCAGCTAGAAACCAATGACTTCATTCCAAACCACAGATCCCAGTTTAGGTTGGATCTTCCAGCAGGATGCACCAGGAAATAACTTCTCACTATAGAGAAATTTGCTTGTTTTCTATGAAACAGGTTTGACTTATTCACATCATGCATATAAGCAAACAGTTTTTTAGATGTCCAACCTGAGTAATGTCATTTCTGAGGATCCTATGGATGACTGCATTACTGAAGGAAGATTGTGGCAATGCTGAATCTTTCCTGGTCATCATGACAAGGTTGGATTGCTCTGTGAAGCAGTAAATAGAAGATTATTCATTTTTCTGCCACCTTTTAAGACATAAGGATGATTTTAGTACATAATAATCTAACATCCGTAGCAAGTAATATATTTATTTCATACTAAGTATAGTTCAAATCTGTTAACATATTTACTCAAGATGTACTGATATAAAAATTATAATTAAACTTTATTTAGAGTACTACATGTGCACAATGCACATTTCTTAATATTAAGCTTAAAATGTGTTTTAATGTCACTATTGATGAGGACTGTATGATCTTTGAATAATATCGGTCTTTAAACGCAAGATATTTAGAGTGTACCTAAAGTATACTTGCAATAGTTCCACTTTTTAATGCACAATTAAATATACTTCAGTATTGTCTTTAGTTGGACTTCAGCACTACTTCCGCACAATTAAAGTGCAGTAAGCACAAAATTAGTTGTTCCAATTTAGCAGACTTTCAGTATACCAGTTTAGTATACTAAAAGTACAGTTGCCGGGTATATTTATTAAGCACATAAATACGTAAATGTATTGTTAGTATACTAAATATGAAAAAATGCATTTGTAATATACTTAACATGAAAAATTTTGTATATTTAATTTTCACTTGGGAGACAACGAAAATTGCAAATAAAACATATTGACTATCATAACTTTGCATGCCAATTAATTTAGTGTTTCCTACAGGATTCATTGTTATCCTGTTGTTCCCTACATACTGTACATAATCATGCCACTGCATGAGTTTTAGAATTAATATAAAAATCTAGTGCAGTTTGAAACTAAAATTAAATTATTTCATTAAGAAGACACAGATTACAAAGCGCTAGCTAACTATATTTGAAATATCACTGTTGGTGTGAAGCTCCAGTACCTTTCGGTTGGGGTGGACAGCCACGCTCAAGTCTTAAGCTGGTGTGGTCTGTTGTGAGACACTGGCCACACAGGTGGTTCGTCAGTTCTCTCAGAGTGGGCTTCACAATATCTGTCCCAGTCAGCAGGAAGCCCTGTGCGCTCGCCTCAATCTGGAAGTTCTTGAAGGTTTTGGTGATGCTGCCATCACAATCCCTCTAGAATAAAAAGGTCAGTTTTGATTTGTGTTACTTACTCTGTGTGAAACAGAGAAAAACTTCAATATCCTAATTTTACGCAAACATATTTACATATAATGTCTGTTCGTTTATTCTGCATTTGCTTGACATACTGATAATGAAGCAAATACCTCATTGCATATGACAGTCAGGAGAACGTGATCGAAGTCATGAGTGCTCCAGCGCAGCAGGTACATACCCTCCTCATAACCTTCCTGCTTGAGTTTATGGGTGGCATATTCATTACTGAGGGGTACAAAAGAGATACCATTACATCAGCTGTCCAAAAACATTCTTCTTTGTCATTTGATGACTGTATATTAGACAGTTTTAGATGCTGAAAAACATGATGAACAAATTAAATAGGGCTACAGAAAGATATATGAATTTGAATTATTACACTATCATTGAAAAGTTTGGATTTTTTGAAAGAAGTCTTTTATGCTCACCATGGCTGCATTTATACAGTAAATACAGTAAAACCAGTAATATTGTGCAATTGTTTTCTATTTTAATATATTGAAAAAACTAATTTATTCCTGTGGTGGCAAAGCTGACTTTTCAGCATCATTACTCCAATCTTCAGTGTCACATGATCCTTCAGAAATCATTCTAATATGCTGATTTGCTGCTCAAGAAACATTTCTGTATATTATTAATGTTGAAAACCGTTGTGTTGCTTAATATTTTTGTGGAAACCATGATACATATTATTTTCAGGATTATTTGATGAATAGAACATTTAAAAAAAACTGCATTTATTTGATCAATCAAATCAAATCAACCTTAGCACATTCAAAATTGAATATGCAGAAGCACAAAAGACATTTCAAAGCTACAGAGATAGGAAAGATTAAATAAAATTTTGGTCTGTGACGCATTAAGGTATTTTTCTGCTTGATAACCACTGCTTACTGCTGGCCATTGTTGAATAAAAAAAGAGCAGGGACCAGTTGCATAAACACTGCCATAGTGTCAAGACTGCGTCTTATGAGCTAGTATGCCTACATTTTTATGTAGCTGACTTCAATTAAGTTATTGTCTAAACTTGTAAGACTAGTCTTTGCAGCATATGTAGCCGTGCCCAGCATGAATATTTATTAAAACACTTCCTTTTGTGGTCCGCAGAAGAAAGACAGTTAGTCATACAGGGTTTGGAACGATATGAGTTCATTTTAATTTCTGGAGAAACTATTCATTTAAGCACGAGGAGTACATGTACTAACTTGATTGGACCATGGCAGCCCTCTCGTAGGTTCCTTTCCAGTGAGACGGGAGCCACATCCCTGCAGAGGAAATGATGCGCATCTACTGTGAGCCTAAAGTATCCATCTACCAGACTGGCAAAGGACAGCGCCTCCTCATGGGATGCCAGCTTCAGCTCCTGAAGAAGATCACAAATGTAAAACTGGGTTTAAAAAAAGGTCTGATTTTCCCTAAATGAACCAAACCGATCACAGATCTCACGGTAAGCCTCACCATGTTTTTGTTGTCCTGTTTGTGGATGGTAACCACAGAGTATTTGATGAGAAGATGAGTTATCTCATTAAAGTCTGAAAAGAGTGTCCATCTGTCCTCTCCTGCATCCGGTGATGCTACTTTACTCAGTTTCTTACTGTCTCTCTTTGATTTACGTCTCTCCTGATTGGTCCACAGATCTGAACTGGCCTTAAAAAAATAAATACGTGACATTAAAAAAAAACGTAGAATTAGAAACAAATAGAAATACTGAACTCTAAACTGAAGTGTGAAACTTCAGCACGTACACTACCGTTCAGAAGTTTGGGGTCAAGTTTATTGGTTTGTATGTTTTAAAGATTAATAATTTTATACATCAAGGACGCATTCAATTGTCATTGTCTTTTCAATGTTGATCTGTAATCCTGCGGCCTCCCCTGCTTCATTGATCCGATCCAGATTTCCTTGTAATTCAACTCTATCCTCCTCCAGTAGATCAATGTCATCTGCAAATTTGAGGTTGTTGATCTTATACCCGTGTCTCTTACCAAGTCCATTACTCTCTCGAGGTACGAGATGAATATAGTTGGCGATATCGGTTCCCCTTGTCTTGTTCCGACCGTTGTTTTAAACCAATCATCCATTTCTTTGCCAAATCGCACCACCGAATGCAAGATTTCACAGATGTTCTGCAGCATCTTGGTCAATCTTGCTCCGACTCCATATGACTTGAGTGTTGCCCAAGTGACATTTGTCGAATGCCTTTCGGAAATCAATGCAACAGTTGATGATGTGTCGTCCTTTACGTTTCGCCTTCTCTGCCATAAGCCCTAGAATCAGGATATGATGTGTCGTGCATCTGTCTTTCCTGAATCCGACCTGTTCCTCTGACAGATGTGGTTCCATCCGCACTTTCAATCTCTCCAGTAACACCATCCTCAATACCTTACCCACGAGACTTAACAGAGCATTTGTCCTGTAGTTGCTGCATTCTGCCAAGTCTCCTTTCTTTGGTATTGTGACTTTGCCCCTTCCTCTGGTACTCTCCCTTCCTGCCATATCTGATTACAGATTGTGTGTATCTCATCTGTAACTTTTTGTCCTCCGGCTTGTATCATGTCTCCGGTTATAATATCACAGTATTACTTTTTTTACTGTATTTTTATCAAATAAATGCAGCCTTGTTGAACAAAGAAATTTCTTTCAAAAACATTTTGAACTTTTGAACGGCAGTGTAACTCATCACATACTATTAGTACTATGGCTATTATTTGTACTACTGCCTTCTTACCACAGTGGGGACTTTACACCAATGAATGCCAGAGGTGCCAGACACCAGGATCTTGTAATGAACACCAGCAGTGCTGCTGGAGTCTGTGATCATTTGCTCATTCTCATGTATGATGAGAGAAGAGGGTTCAAACACCTCCTGGCCGAAGTGCTTCGTTAGAGTCTCTAAAGTAGACATATATTTGACCTTCAGGTCATGGGTTTTGATCTTGTTGCCTTGCACAGTGTTCCTGGTGAATTCCTCAAGGAACACTTTAAAGACGTTGGCGATGCGCAGACGAGTGAGAATGTTCCTGTGACGTATGGACTTGTACAGGACCTTGGGGATGTAATTCTTGTACCTGACAAAGATAAAGTGAAAATTACAGGGAGTTTAATAGTTATATAATTACTCATTACTGGTGGATTTGTTTCTCAGATCACACTGGGGTGAAATCAGAGATGACTGAAGGCAATTAAACCTTACACCTGTAAACTCCATCTCAGTGACAACGGCACCATTAATGAATCATTATGTAAAACGTGATCAGAAATCAAACATCATTCTATCATAAGGATACACATTTCCAACAATACTGAGCAAATACTGAGTCTACATGGTCATGTACTGTATATCAAAATAAGGGCAGTTAATGTATTTTTTATTTACATTTTTTGAAAAATAATGGTTTTACAATTAACACATGCAATTATTTTCAGTATATGTTTGTTGGGAATATAATTCACTTTTACTTTTTTCATCAGTGTTTCTTTTTTTTCCAGGTTTTATTTTGTGTTTTTTTTTTTCGTTTGATGTTTTTTTTATTTTTTATTTTGTTTTAGATTTTCCTTTGCTTGCTTGTTTAATGTTTTTGTTTTATGTTTATTTTATCTGTCCTGTATTGTCTTTATTTAATATTTATTATATTAAAATAAAACATTATTATTAATTTATTTGTTTTTCTTTACTTATTTAATTATCTTTTGGGGGGATTTTTTTATTATATATATATATATATATATATATATACTGTATATATATATATATATATACACATATATAATAAATATATACACAATAATATATATACATAATAAATATATACACATTATAGTTTATATATTTTTTTATACAAAAAGCAAAAAAAAAAAAAAAAAAAAATTAAAAGTGTGTGTGTGATTGTTCTCCACTGGCAACAGCCTGAGAATCAAAACTCACCCACAAAAAATAAATACATGATATATAAAGAAAAAAAATAGAAAAAGAATATAATAAAAATTATATTTAAAAAAAATCTTGCTACAGTCTCAGTCATGAAAAATACATTTTTAAAACTAAAAAAGTCTCATAAAATACAAAGCAAATAAATGAAGAAATGCTCTTACTCAAATTCACTGACAGGAAGATTTTTTTCAATGGCATCATGGGAGATGGCCATCACCGCCATACCCAAACACTCATTTTCTATCTGCTGGACGTCATTCTCATCACGAGGGCTACGCAGCAGTGCCAGATCACTCTGAAAGTCACACTGACTCTGCAAAACACAAAAACACACATACAAATGAGCAGCCACAACTTTCTTGAACAGCACGTCCTTTAAAAGCAGGCGATGTTTGTGTCACCGTACCTGTGCGTAGAGGTACGTTAGTGAAACTATATCCAGAACAGGTATTCCTGTGGACTCCGTCCCTCGCTTGAGACTGTGTCTGTACACTGGAGGAGATGTCTTGAGAGGAGATGTCCCATGCCAGTTTGTAAAATAGAATCTGCGCCACGAATGTCATTATAACATAATCATTTCAAATATCACACAAAACAGGGAAGAAAAACTAAAAGAGAAAAGACAAGTACAGGAATACCTCATGCGATAGTAAAGCGTCAATCTTGTAGTCTCATCAATAGTGAACGACTGATTGGGTGGATACCAGATCTTGCTAAATTCATCATAAAGGGCAAACAAACTGCTACACAGTGGAGATATACCTGTAATACCGAGACATTATTGAGTCTGTGATGATTACAGTGTTTACTTTGTGGAATAGCTGAATAACCTACCCAACTTCTTGGCAGCTTCAACACACAGCTCCTCTGCTGTGAAACTTCCTGAGAGATGAATGATCTGGTGTGTCTCTGGCAGGTAAAAATGTATCTCGAGCCCCTGTAATATCACTGAGGCCATGACTACTACTTCTTTTTCAGCGCTTTATTAATGAGGTCCCGGCAAAATTCCATTCCAACAATTTCCTAAGTACGGTAAAATAACATTCTGTCATCATACATATGGTATAGAACAACATTTCCCTCTTTGAGATACAGTAAAGCACGCTCTTTACGAACACCTGGAGTCTATACAGACAGTTTAATAAAAACTGAAACTTAGCAGAAGAGCTCAATTCACGACTAACACACTTCTCTCCTATTTCTGACTGTCATTAGTGTGTTTAGATTCTTACAGCGACATCGAAGGAACTTATAAAAGATAGAAATCATTGAAACGAACTTTACCTTACCGTCTAAAGATCACCAGGACGAGATTCGTTTCCGAAGAAACTGATGATTACGAGATTCTGATAAATTACGTCCCCACGCACTGAATCTGATTGGCTGCTTGACGCTGACGTCACCTTAATTTAACCCTTAATTCGGTCACTGTACAATGATCATACCGACCTCTTGAGAAAGTCTCTACGTTATTTTCCAGCGAAAAACTCTGTGTGTGTGTGTGTGTGTGTGTGTGTGTGTGTGTGAGTGGGTGTTTACGGGTAGCGGTCTTGTTAAATAATGAATGCCCGTTCAAATGTCCACACTGTGGCATTTTCTATTCTCGGATCTTTGTGATTTTTTCCCCCCCAACTCAAACTTACACAGTATATTCGATTAAATATGCATGCATTTTATTGTTTAGGCTATTTTAAGATGAACTAGGCTAATATAGTATTTATTATTATTAGATAGACAGACAGACAGACAGACAGACAGACTGAACAATGAAAAATACTTCAAAAGTATTTATTAATCTTAGTAAATGTTAATTACAACAGTTTCTAATATTCAAATGCAAAGCTGTATGTGGTAATGTTATTAAACGGACCTGATGATGTAACAATAAAACAATCAAAATCAATACAGTATAACGTAAACAAAGATAAATAAATACTGTAACAAATGTCTTGTTCATTGTTAGTTAGTGTAAGTTAATGCATTAACTAATAACTAGTTACAGATAGAGACTGAATCTACGTAAATACTACTACTACGACTACTATTACTACTACTAGGTTACTACTACTACTACTAATAATAATAATAATTATTATTATTATTATTTCTTTGTTTGTTTGTTTGTTTGTTTGTTATCCTGGAGATCATTAGATTATTTTTTATTATTATTATTCAAAGAACAGCAACATACAACATGTCACCAAGAAACAAAAAGAAGAAAAGGGAGAAAAAAAGACAAATTATAAGATCAGTAGATTCTGTAAGTTTTTGTAAGACTGCTCCTTTAAGGGTGTATCTGTAGTTTGAGGAAATAGGAAGTCAGTCCAGTATCATTTAGCACAAAGACAAAAAACAAAAGACGTTTGTGAATGATGGCAGGAATAAAAGGTAAAACTAAACGGTAGCTCTTGTTCTGATCAGTACTTTATAACACTTTATAACATTTTTAAAAACCACGTCGATGCTTTTACGAGTGCATCTGCTGTCGAGAGTAACCTAAAAGTCTTGTACACTTTGTTGAAGTTTCATAACTACAGACTGCTACGTAAAAGGTATAAGTATATAACTGCAGATTGGTTAGTTCAAGTCTATTAAATATCATGTAGCGATGGTAAATAATAATACGTTGTCAACTACGGTTTAAGTTTTACTTACTTTTGATATACTGTAGTGCTGCAGTCTTTTTTTCGGTCATATTCAGTATTTAACCAATGATAATCAAATTGAGAAAAGATCTTAAACAGGAAAAATCACGGAATTTATTTATATGCAGTTTAGTCAGTAAGTACGCCACTTCTGCAGTTGCGAGCTATGGCCGCAAGGGGGCCATACAAACAATGTTTCAGTGCTCAAATCCTTGGCCTCGACTAATCTGAATTATTGCTTTTCAGCTCTTGTTGCGTTATCCTTCAGTGGTGCACTTGGACTGACTTTTCTCCTTTTGGGATGTGCACTGGAACAGTTTGGGTAGGTCTATGTTTGTTGTCATCTATTAAGATCTGAAGTGCAGTAATTCAAGATAACCTCTATGTGCTTCCTTCCTCACAGAGTGTACTGGCCAATGTTTGTCCTGATGTTCTACATCCTGTCACCTATCCCAAATTTAATAGCCAGGAGGCATGCGGACGACACTGAGTCAAGCAATGCGTGCAGGGAGCTTGCATACTTTTTAACCACTGGAATTGTGGTGTCAGCATATGGGCTACCTGTTGTCCTTGCACGAAAATCTGTGGTGAGTACAGAATATGCTGTAGGCCTATATGTCCTGCTTCGGTTTTACCTTTGTTATGCCAAAAAGTGAATAGTTCACCCTAAAATTAGAATTCTGTCATTTACTCACCCTCAGGTTTTTCTAAACCTGTATGAGTTTCTTTCGTCTGTTTAACACAAAAGAAAGGTATTTTTAAGAATGTTGGTAACCAAGCGTTTGATGGTAGCCACTGACTTACATAGTATTGAAAAAAAAAAAACTATGTAAGTCAATGGCTGCCAGCAACTATTTGGATACCAATGTTATTCAAAATATCTTCTTTTTGGTTCAACAGAAGAGAGACACTCATACAGGTATGGAACAAGTGGATGGTGGGTAATAGTGACAGAATATTCATTGTTGGCTAACAACATATAATTTTAACATATAATAATGTCCAAGTCACATTTAACCTAAAAAGAAAGAAAGAATGAAAGATATCTAATTTATATATTTTGTATTTAATTTTACTTAATACATTTTATTTTATATACTTTTTATACTATTTAGAGATGCTTTTATAGTTAATTTATTAATATAGCAAGTTTATTAATACTTTGAATGTTTTTTTTATTTTAATATTTTCTGCTTTCATTTTGAATTTCATTTTAGTCATTTTGTTGTGTTTTTTGTTTCTTCAATGTTTTTATAATATATGTGAATTTTTAATATATGTCTATATAGTTTTATTCTTTTAATTTCAGTTTTAGTTGTAGTTATTTTAGTAAATTAATTTAAACCAAAATAAAATAAGAAATGTTGCCTTGGCAACTCGCTAAATTAAAATATTTTGTTATGTAGTATTTTATTTCAGGTAACATTTTATTTCAAGTAGTGATCATTTTAGTTGTGTGTTCAGTTTTTTCCAATATAATAACTGATGAGAATGTGGATGCTTTTGCATTATAATAATGAAAATGCAGATACCTTACTGGTTTTTGAAAATAGTCTGTCTTCCGTTCTTTAAATGATTATTTCTTGCCTGTTTAATTAGATTTCCAGGTAAAAAATGACCCATACAGCTCATATAATAGTAATAATAATAATAGCTTAGAGGTTAGAACAGAATTCTGTTTTGTACAAGAGGAAAAACCTTCACTCTAGAAGCATTGATTAAATTTCATTATATTTTTGTTCAGATTGCATTTAGTGCTCACAGTGTCCCCAAAATGACTTAAAAGCATATACAGACAGAATATGCTTTCTAAAAAGGCAAACCAGACGGTACACTGAATGCAATGTCACCATGAATGAAACTAATGGCTGTCTTCCTCTGCAGATCCAGTGGGGCGCCTGTGGCCTGGTAATGGCAGGCAATTGTGTCATTTTTCTGACCATTCTGGGTTTCTTCCTGATTTTCGGAGGTGGAGATGACTTTAGCTGGGAACAGTGGTAAAACCTATCCGGAAGAAGAACATAACTACATTATAAACTAGTTTGCCATGGCAATGCTGATTAACCCAGGCCTTGACAGAGACTGTGTCCATTGCTTTGTTTTACTCTCGGGTTATGGCTGCTTTGGTGCTCTGCTTCTGCCTTTTCAATTGCATTACATATGCATGGCTCTGTGTATACAATAATTTGCTTAAAAATGGTAATTATGAAGTTGCATTTATAGAAATATTGCATTTAAACTTGTTTGAACAGCAAAAAGAGTAAATCTCACAAAACCCGTATAGTACAGTTTGGGTCATATTTACTCAAATCAAAAGCAAAAAACAGTCAATTATGATTTGCTTAAATAAAACGAAGCCTGTTTTGGGAACATTTCAGATTTTTTTGTATTAAGTTTAAAATTAAGATATCTTCCCCACCCCTCTCATCAACAGATGTGTTTTTCAAAGCAATGCAAAAATTGTTTATTATATGTTATATGAAAAACAAATATTTTTTTCATTTTTGGAAAGAGTCCTAAAAGTAGGCTTCTAATTTTACATATACACATACAGTACCCTGTTTTTGTGAGATTCATGCTCAGATAACTAATTTCAGTATGAGCTAGAAATCCTTTACGCAAGCCAATTAAACCATCGTTAAGATTTAGAATTTAATAATACACAAAGGTTTGCATTTTTTCTGTCCTTTTTTTAGCAGCTTGAATTGTTAGTACTTAATTATCCTGTTTAAATGATGAATGATCGTCATTTGCACTTGATATATAGGCCTGCCAATTAAGAGGCATAATGAATTATCAAACAATGTCACCTAAGAGCAATGCTTTGTGTTTGCAAACAGAAGCACTGTAACCATGGCAGTCTATGAAGTGTTTTTGTCTTTGTTCTTGCAATGCCACTAATGTCAATTACGGATTGGACCCGTTAAGCTTTAACCTTCTGTTTACACCACATTACCAAAGCAAACATCTTCCTGCTGTTCTGTTCCTTCATTCCTCCTTACATCGGTTCCATGCGGCTCTGTAGAAACAGGAAGAAAAGGTTTAAATTCATGCAGAACTCAATCTTAAACAGCCTTTCAGTGATTATAGAATGCTTTTTATAGTTTCTTCTTATTGCAGCAGCATATGATTGATGAAATTCCAGAAACATTTTCTTATAGCTGACATAATTCCACATCAAAGCTTATGAAACACTATGATTGTTATGCAATTTAATATATTGTAGGGTATATAGTAAATGCATTGTTTGAGATCCAGTTTCATCTGAAAGATGTAGTTTTCGGGTTTAATGATTGACAGTTTCACACTACTTCTATTGTCATTCATAGTTTATAAAGGATTGTAGGGTTATCATTGTATCCACTGTTTAAAATCTTCCTGTTTTGTTTCTTCAGAGGTTAGACTGACTCTACATAGAATCACTTGTATAAGGGATGTTTTTTATATACCTTTGTGATCTTGTTTCAGCACTTTCAAACAATATCCATTTGATTATATGAATTAAAAAACACTTGAATTTTTCGTTTTTTGTCTTTTCCAGTAACTCTGTATAAATAGCGTCACTGTTTATGTTTAAAATTGCACTCTTTTTGACCAGTGTGACTTTAAATTATGCATACAGTAAATCATAGTAATGGCTTCTGTTGATGTCAGCAATGCAAGTGCCAAACTACTTACAGAGCGGAGGATGGCTGTTCAGTGAGTGTAACTATATAAGGTCTGTTTCAAAGATATGGTCACATTGAAATATAATGTATGTGAGTGACAGCACAATGACAGATTTGACTTTACATCTGCTTTACGTCCCATGTTTGCTGTAGACACAGGATGCCAATGCTGAAAGTAAAGATGTTACATACGAGAAAGGAGGCAAATATTTTTGTATGTGGAGGTGGCAGATATTGTAGGAGTGTGTGCAGAGTAACTGAGAAATCACTGAAGCTTGAATGTGATGGGTATGAGAAAGCGAGCCATAAGATTTTTCTGGGTTGTTGCACCTGTGTCAAAGTCAGGTGATCACCTTCAACAGCTCAGATGTTTATTTATTTATCTGGAGGTCTTGGTCTTCAGAATCTCAATTCAGCAAGTGGTCTCCTATTAATTTCTTCATAATTGTTGTTGATAATAATTTGGATTATATTTGAGCCATAAATGTACATAGGTCACTTTTGGAAAACAAGACAAATAAAATAAATTTGGAAATTTTGGCAAGAAAAAGGTTTTCTTGTTTAAGCTTCATGTCACTAAACTTCTGTAGCCTACAAAATAACACAAAACTTGAACTAAATTGAATTAGAAAAATAAACCTTATTCATATATTCTCATTCATATAAGCAATTTTGGCCTCTGATTTTAATTTTTTTTTTTTTTTTTTTTTTTTTGCCTGTATTAATTTGAAACAATACAGTAGTCATTTAAATCAGTATGACTATTTTTAAGACAATTTTATGAAGCTTTTGCATCCCTTTTTATTCTCAAAAGCTTCAGTCCTAGTTGCATGGAAAAGAGACACAGCATGACATCACTTAAAGGGATAGTTCACCCAAAAATGAAAATGCTGTCATCATTTACTCACCCTCAAGTAGTTCCAAACCTGTATGAATTTCTTTGTTCTACTGGACACAAAGGAAGATATTTTGAAGAAAGTTTGTAACAAGGTTGTTTTGGGGCACCATTGACTTCCATAGTAGGAAAAAAAAATACTATGGAAGTCAATGGTGCCCCAGAACTGCTCTGTTTCCCACATTCTTCAAAATATCTTCCTTTGTGTTCAGCAGAACAAAGATATTCAAACAGGTTTGGAACTACTTGAGGGTGAGTAAATGATGACAGAATTTTCATTTTTGGGTGAACTATCCCTTTAATATTGAATATTGTCACTAAATACATGTGCATAAAACACACAATTTGTCAAATGAGTTAGAAAATTTTGGCCTCTGATTTTATGTTTGTTTGTTTGTTTGTTTTTTTGCCTGTATTTGAACTCAGAAATTGCAGAAATTAATACAGTAGTTATTCAAAACGGCATTAGCCATATTGACTTTTTATGATGATTTTATAATGCCTTTGCATCCCTTTTTAATCTACCTTTAAGCTTCTGTCCCAGTAGATTGTAACTGCATGGAAAAGAGACACAACATGACGTCCCAAAATACTGAATATTCTCACCAAATACATGGGCATAATACACACAATTTGTCAAATAAATTAGAAAAATAAAATTCATTCAGATATATTGTAGTAAGTAATTTTGTAATTGCATGGAAAAGAGACATCACTAAATATTGACTATTGTCACAAAATACCTATGCATAATAATACACATTTCTTTATTCATACAGTAGTTATTTAAACCGGTATTAGTCATATTTACCATTTTTATAAACATATTATTATGCTTTTGCATCCTTTTTTTAATCTTGAAAGCTTCAGTCCCAGTTGATTTTAATTACGTAGAAAAGAGTAACAGTGCATACATTAAATTTTCATTTTACATACCGCATATTGCTTTTAAAAGTGGACCACATTAGATCAACTTTAAAATAGCTAGCAAAATCCCAGGCATAATGTATTGCAAGCAAGCAGCTAAAGTTTCAGAATTATTCTATACTTAATGATGGAGGGATTAAAATTACAAAATATCGCAGAAAACCTGAAGACATGAAGACAGACCGGTCCTGCTGAGCTGTGTCTTCCTCGGAGCGCTTCTCTTGTGCTCAGATTCAAATAAATAAATGAGTGGTCCACAGACACTGGCCCTAACGGCAGCGGTGCCACTCGCTAATGACCTTCCCGGGGGAGTTCTGCTCTATTTTTAAGCACAATCAAAGCGGCCAGACTGAATGCTGATAATTAAAGAGAGGAAGCCTGGTCTTCAGAGGTGTCCTAAAGCAGATAAGAAACATCTTGTAACATATTCATGCTTTTGATTATGAAAGATGGCAAAATATATTCCCAAAATGATATATTATTGATCTCTTAAAATTGTTATAATGGCACATTAAAGAGGGAAACTGGGTACTGGGTGGCAATGTTCTGCAGGGTTGGCAACCTGACAAGCATTTGAAATACAAGAGCATCATTCATAAGAGACTGGTTTACTTTCAGAAAACATCAGTGAATAAGCATATCTGAATGCTTAGTCACATGCATTCATGCCTTCAGAAAAAAATAATAATAATTCAGCAAATAGTTCTCATAAATCCTAATGCTTAATTCCGAGACACTGGAGAGATACAGGATAGTTTTTCTAAAAAACAGTGGTTGTGGGTTAGGAAAGGGCCCTCCAGTGGCCATGAATCTCTGCACCTCACAACCGTTGCCTGGAAACAGCCCAGTGATCCTCTGATTTATTTATTTCATTCATTTACCACATTTTACTTGTTCTGTTTTATTTAATTTCATATTTAGGTAACGCTGACCTTGCGTGACTTTCTGACACACTGCAGATGGTTTGGCTGCAATCTCGTGGGTTTATTGATGTGTCTCAAACACAACATATAAGGCAACTTACTGTACGGAGGAAACCATAGACTACATATAGAGATGAAAGCTCGATGGAAGATCATCAATCTTGACTGCACATTTTACAAGACACAGTTATGACCTTGAATAGTCACTTTTAATCTAATTTTAAGCTAATTACAAGTTTATCTTAGAGCATCATCATCAAAGTAAATAAACAAGTTTCTTTGAAAGTTTCTTTATGAAAAGATAGATAGATATCCAATATATAGAGAGACAGATAGATGGATGGATGGATGGATGGAAGGATGAACAGACAGACAGAGATAGATAGTTAGACAGAGAGAGAGAGACAGACAGACGGATGGATAGATAGAGAGAGAGAGAGAGAGAGAGATAGACAGATGGATAGGGAGAGAGAGAGCGAGAGACAGATAGACGGATGGATAGATAGAGAAAGAGAGAGAGAGAGATGGATGGATGGACGGACGGACGGACGGACGAACAAACAGACAGGCAGACAGACAGACAGATAGACAGATAGATAGATAGATAGACAGACAGACTGATAGAAGGACGAACAGACAGATAGATAGTCAGACAGAGAGAGACAAACGGATGGATGGACGGACGGACGAACAGACAGGCAGACAGACAGACAGATAGATAGATAGATAGATAGATAGAAGGATGGACAGACAGATAGATAGTCAGACAGGTAGTCAGACAGACAGAGAGAGACAAACGGATGGATGGATGGATGAACAGACAGACAGACAGACAGACAGACAGATAGATAGATAGATAGATAGATAGATAGATAGATTAGCATAAAAGCCATTCACCAGTCTCTGTGTAGTCGTGATTCTTTGTTTTCCTGGTTTCTTTCATCTTCTCAGTTGGAGGGAACAGGGGTGTCAGGAGGATCACAGCACATCATCAATGCCAGAGTCCCAGAGAGGAGGAGGAGGATGGGGAGGAGGAGGGATGTCCCATCCGCTGGTGATGGGTGACCACTTCCAATAGGATAGGAGGGGTTTACGGAAAGGTCTGTTTTATTCGCTCTCACGCCGATTTTATTCGTTCATCGATGACTATCATCTCGAAACGACGGCGCATGCATATAAGGTAAGTTTGCACGCTTCTCTCGGTCTATTGTTCGTTGCATATAACGACGCTACCGTGCACTAGTTCGTGCACTTCGTTGACAAAGAGAACATTACATTGTCGCTTTCTAAGCATTAGACTTGAGACTTGAATCGCCCTCGATGATCGTGACTGTGTAGGCTGATGTAAGTTGCTAGTTGCGTCTGTTAACGTGTTGACATCGTAGCGCGCGTGCATGGTTCATGTATGTAACAGTGGTCTGTCAAACTACCGATACAATTCTATTACTTGACTAAATATCTGCCAAGCTGGGCTAAATTAAAATCCCAGGCCATTTGAAGTTCGTCTCGTTCTGTGTAATGAAGAAGTCTCGTTCAAACGATGCACAAGGCACACGCAGTTATAGGACTGTCAGTGAATCGTGAAGGTGTTTTCACTGGAGATGTCATGTTATTAAATATTTGAACTAATTTACTGTTGTTTTATCATTCGGAATACGCTTTATCATGTTTAGGAGCCCCGGCTTGTGAATGATCTTAATTAACTTGATTAACTTTATTGCCAGATACCCTTTTCACTGTCTGCTCTGGGAAAAGTGTGAAAGCTCATCATCCATTCTCATGAATATTAATTGACGTTATACAAATTCCTTGCTATCAGACTAATATAATTGAGTTGCTGTGGTTGAATATAAAGGCATGTGCATTCCGTCCTTCCTTAATATAATCTGCATTAAATTCAGTAAGCATTGTCATTATTTATGGAGGAATATGGATACAGATGTTTAAGTGGTTTGATGTTCTTAAACTTTTATGTGTAGTGTAAATACAGAAATGACTTGATTTAACTTTTACATTAAGAATAGCCTTTCTGAGTGACAGCTTTCTCTTTGAAAAAATCAATGATGTAGTGAATGAAGTATTAGCTTAATTAATAATTCCAGTTGACTCTTGGAATTTCCAATTGACCTTAATTTTCTCCAGGAGATAGGTCTTGTATTCAGTGGCACCTTGAAACCTAATAGGACAAATGAAATACATCTCACACACTGTTCTCTTCTCCCCACCAACCCCAGCTCCTCATTTCCTCCAGCTCTGTCTCTCCTTCTCTTACTTACATCTTGACCATTGCTCAATTCTGTATTCTGCCTTTTATTAGAAGTAGTGGACATCAATACATGTACTGTATACTGGATCTGTTCCTGTAAGACATCACACTAATTAAAAAAGAACAGCTCATGTGCCCTTGTTGTACTTTCCTCAAACAAGATCGATGCAAACCCAACTAACATCTTCTGGGTCCCGGAACGTTCTAAAGATGGTAGTGTATTGTTTCAATAATAAAACCTAAATTGAACATTTTCTTGGAATATTAGATATTGGTTCCACCTCAAAAAATAACCAATTGGGAACCATACATTAGGGGAATAGCTCATATGCCCATGTTGTATTTTTCATACACTGTAAAAAATTTTATTGTGATTTTATATGTGATTTTATATGTTTATTTTATATGTGATTTTAACGGTAAAAAACTGTGAAAATGCTACAGTATAAACCTGTTAAATGGTTCTTACTGTAAGTTCCTGTAAAATTTACAGGGAAAAAAACGTAAACTGACGTTCCCAGAATTCCCTGCGTTGCATTTCAAATTTTCTTTGAATTTGATGTTTTTTCTTTGAAATAACTATGTTTCTTCTTAGTTTTTTCTTATCAGTTATGTTTAATAGGATTGTATGTTATATCAAATGTTGTTAAATTAATGTTTATAGCATATTTCATAATTATAACAATGAAATTACGGTATTTAACTGTAAATTTAAGTTAAAACCGTAAAACCTAAAATGTTGTTACCGTATTTTTTATGGTAGAATTCCGGCAGATGTGCCGTTTTTTTACCGTAAATTTTACGGAATTTTATTTTACAGTGTAGGCAAGATCCATGCAAACACCACTAACAAATTTTAGTCCTGAAAATGCTCAGAGAATGTTACTTTATGGTTCTTAAAATAAAAAATTAAAATAAAAAATTAAAATAAAAAAGCACAGCTCATGTGCCCTTTTTGTTTATTTATGTGACACTGAAAAGAACATTAGCATTTTAGAATAAAAAGACATAAAAACATAAAAAGAACAATCTTAGATTGTTAAAACTAAAAAAATTAATGGGATTCTTATATGTTAAGGAAACAGCTCATACAGTATATCATTGTTGTATATGTTTTCAGGCATGATTGATGCAAACACAACTAAGAAATTTTTAAAAATTAAAAAAAACAAAAACAAAGGAACAAGTAAGTCAAGATCAATGCAAACACAACTGACAAATATCAGTTCCCAAAACATTCTGGGAGTAGTTCTAAAAAAATGTTAGAATGTTAGATATTGGTTCCACCCTCAAAAATACCAAACAGCAACCGTACACTAACGTTAGTAAAACATATTGTGGAAAGCTTTTTGCCCTCTTGAGGTGAATAATTAAATAATAACCCATCCATCTGTGTGCACCCAATCAAATAATAGCTGCAGATTTTAATTTAGATGTGTTTGTGAAATCTATGTAAACAGCCTACAATGCATTTATCTGAAATGACCATTTGAGCTACCATTCTGTTTGATTGCTTGGTGTTACATGATGGACTGTCTATTTCTTACGTGTTATTATGTAATCCTTACGTAATTGCAAAATCAATTGTGTCAAAGAAAATCAAAGTAATTAAAGCAGATAGAGAAAAAAAGACTTGGCAACCCCAGAAGCTGTTTATTTTGTAATGAGATGTTGTAGTGTGTCAGAGAATTGTATAGCCATGTTAAATAATTATACTGAGCATTAGTGAGTATTAATGAGTACACATCACATAGCGTGACATTGTGTTGTCCAGAGATTGTTTACAGCACAGAGCAAATGATTTCCCTGCAGGCCAGTGAGAGACATCAGCTAACCTGCTTGAGATTGCCATTCCCCCACAGGATATTACTCTAAATCAGGGGCTTCAGCAGGGGCCCGTAACCTCTGCGGGGTCCGTGGTGGTACTGTAAACAAATCTCAAACAATTATTTGTGAACAAAAAAGAAAATATGTAGTAAAGTAAAAGTATTATACTAAGTAAATGCTTTTGGAACTTTCAATTGAACAAAAGTTTATGCTTTCCACAAAAATATTCAAAGGCACAACTATTTTCAAAATTGATAATAATAAATGTTACTTCAGCAGCAAGTCAGCATAATGATTTCTGAAGGATCGTGTGACACTGAAGACTGATACTGAATATTACATTTTAAAATATATTCAAATAGAAAACTGTTATTTTAATGGCTTATTTTTATTATTATTTTATTATTATTACTTTTTAGTTATTTTATCTCCTTCTTACAGTGTAATTTTACATAAATTTATGTATGGAGTAATATTAATTTACAACATGCACTTACTATAGGGTTAGAGAATTAGTGTTTGGTTTAGGGTTATTTGCATTTAATTATGCATAATTTACTGTTATTACTGTAGTAGGTACATGTAACAAGGAAAATGTTTTCTATTTTAATATATTTTGAAGCGTAATTTATTCCTGTGATGCCAAGCTGAATTTTCAGCATCATTACTCCAGTCTTCAATGTCACATGATCCTTCAGAAACCATTCTTATTATTATCATCTATGTTGAAAAAAGTTTGCTTAATATTTTTCTGAAACAGTGATAGATTTTTCTCTGGATTCTTTGTAGGATTCAGGGTAACACTTTAGAATACTGTTCCATCATTAATGAATAACTACACGAGAACACATGAGTAATTCAATAATAGTACTCTAGTAACTAGTAACTATAAGAAATTCTGATTAATGAAAAGTAAGCAATATTGCTTAGTCGAATGTGGTAGTTCACTATTAGCTAATCAGTAACTATTATTTTTTCATACCTCTCTAAGAACTACTAAGAACTACTGTATACAGGTTCATAATTAATATGAATAATATATAATGTATAATTAATTCTAAAGTAAAGGTCATGGTAACCCACTAGTAATGACTCAAGCATTACCACATTCTTCAGAAGGAATTACTAATTATTTGGATCAGTATTCTAAAGTGAAGATCGTGATAACGCCCTAGTAATTATTAAGTCATTGTAACCTTTTGAGGTTTTTGTAAGGTTTTTGTTTAGTAATTCGTTTTGCTAGATTTGGTAACACTTAAATCATTACTAGTGGGTTACCATGATCTTCACTTTAGAATACTGATCCAAATAATTAGTAGTTCCTTTAGAAGAATTTGGTTATACTTGAGTCATTACTAGTGAGTTACCATGATCTTCATTTTAGAATTAATTATTCATCGTGCATAATTAACATTAATTATGAACCCATATACAGTAGTTCCTAGGAATTCTCTAGGATATATGAAAAAATAGTAGTTATTGATTAGCTAATAGTGAACTACCAGTTTCAACTGAGCGCTATTACTTACTAACTAAATCATTAAGCAAAGTTTCTTGATAGTTACTACAATGTTAATAGTGCATTAGTCATTTGTTCCTGTGTAGTTATTCATTAACGATGGAACAGTATTCTAAAGTGTTACCAGATTCAGCAACATTTGAAATTGAAATGATTTCAGCATTTATTTGAAACAGAAATCTTGTGTAGTCTAGCATTATAAACATATTCTTTACTGTCATTTTGATTCATTTAATGCATCCATGTTAAGAATTAATTAATTACAAATATAAATTTCTTTAAAAAGTGACCCCAACTTTCTGTAATGTAATATACAGTTATGTGAATGACGAAAACCTAGATTTACATAAAATTGTTTTATCGTTGATCACTTTATTGTGTCTCTGCGCACAATGTTAGTATGTCAAAACTTTTTTATTTAGCAGCCAAATTATTAGCATCTTTAAAAATGAGCTAAAGTAGCAATTGGACACATAATCTCTTGGCACAGCTATCTTTGTTTAATTTGATGGCATTGGGCAATCACTTTCATATTTGAGTTCATACCATATTTTAAACCATGGTTGTCAATAGATACATTCATTTATCCTTATCATGATTCATGATCGTTATCATTAATCAATATATCTTGAGTTTCTGGTCAGATTGTCAAAGGCAGAAATTTTTCATGTGTTAAGAGCACATGTGGTAAATAGCTCACAGTATTTAGCAGAAATAATTAAGTAACTGACTACAGCCAAAAACACTAAGCTTCCCAAAGACAATTATACAAAATAACAGATCTGTGCCTCATTGTAACAATATCCAGTTTCATCCTGGAATCGGGCATTTAACGGGCTAATAGTTTCCTCAATGCTGGATATGGACATCCTTGAGTAATTCATACTGTGATAATCATTGACCCATGTTGACTTCATAACTGTTCTCTTAAGTCTTGACATGTCATCACATGTTATATGAGGCTATGAAAGCCATGTTGCTATAGTTACAGGCAGCACGCTACGTGACGAACCTGTAGTGTTGTTTTGGAACGACGTTTCAATCTCGCAGGGTTCAGTGAAACTCGCAATCCATTAGGAATTCTCAAAATACCAAACCAATTGTATTGTCACACTCATTTAACGGTAGTAATTGCTTTAGAAATTAAAAACCCTGCTTCTCATAGCTTGACTGGGTTTGGAATGGTTGGCAGAACAAAAATAAATAGATCCTATTGAAGAAGTCACAAGTCTGTGAGAATCTACATCTGTACTTTTTGCTCTCAATACATAAACTTTTATGCCAGGACGGCTTATTTTATCGATCAAGTACACAGTAACCCATGTTTATGGTGGGACAGGAACATCATTGTGGGTACAGCATGAGGTTATAACCAAGCACTGGTTCTGGTAATAAGATTGTGGAGCTGGTGAGCACCATGGAGTCTTTGTTTCAGCTCAAATAACATATTGTGTCTGACTCAATACACAATACGCGCCTGTTTGTCAGGAATAAGGACGCAAGAAGGGCATTTTTGGTATTTAGCTATGGATTGACTAAAACAAATATGGCTGTACTGCTAAAAGTGAAATCAAAAAATTACAAACTACAGGTTATTTATGTTTTGTTAACAGTATTGTCCAACACAGACCAGTTTTGAAATATTTGGGAATCATCCATATTTGTTCTTGTTCACATATGTCTCAAAAAACTTAAATCACTTTGTTGTGCACATGTAAAACATCATCTTCTTCTGGAACGATCATTTTATTAGCAAACTATCCCAACACTCACTGGTGCATCCAGGTCACACTTTTGTGTGTTTTTAGATTTGTCAATGTCAACGAGCAACTTTTGGAAAAAGCTTAAAAGTGATAATGTGAATGGTGAGCGTTTTGAAAAAACAAGTAGTTTGTGATATTTCGATTTGACAATTAGCAGCACAATTGTATGTTTAAACGATGTACTAAAAACTGAAAAGTTCTCCTCTGTGTATTTGAAAAGTTTCACGTACAGATGTTGTCAAAATGATCCCCGTTCACACGGATCAGTGAAAATGAGTAAAAATGCTGTATTACGCATGCCAGGCCAGTAGTTGGTGATGTCAGTTTGTAAAGAAACACTACTCGCTCACATATCTAAAGACTGAACATGTAATATGCATGCGCATGTTGTCACTGTTTTCACAAATTTGCATTTTTGTAGTTTACCCAGCGACGTTAATGGTATCATTTTCAAAAATATGTGCTTTGAAACCCGTTTAAAAAAAGCCTAAACGTATAAACATGCTTCTGTTTTTAACTGAAAATGGTCTCTTGTAAACATCTCCTCAAAATGTGTTGTAATTTGCCATAAACCATGTATAGTTTGTGTAACACACCAATCATCATCTTTTGCCATAAGAAAACAATTGCAAGTAAATATTCTGTCATCTTTGCAGGAGTTTTGTATGAAGATTAATATTTATAATTAGCAACATTATAAGTGAATAGCAGGCAAAATGTCGTTACAACCGTAGTGATATATGGGTACAATATGCATTATCACTTTCACAGTACACGGTACATCATGAAAATGGCATGTCAGTGTGGACAGATGGCCAAAATGTAGAAAAAAAAATATGTTTTCAAATTTGTTCAATCAATGTGGATGTAGATTTTATGTTCAGTGGTAGTATTTAACTAGGTGGTAACTGGAGAAATATGGATATTACACTGTAAAATATAGATAATCTCATCCCAATTTACCTGTCCAGACCTTTCCCCTGACATGATTACAGTTCATAGCTGCTGTTAGAAACTAGACGCAAAATAAATTTCAACCTAATTGAATCCATCACCCTATGTTCTGTTGCAATTTGCATAAACCAATCTTTTATCTTAGGAAAATGTGTCCAACAGATTGAGTAACCCCACCAAATTAGAGAAAGATAAGAAGGGGAAAAAAACAGAAATGAGAAAGTGTGGAGCTGAAATGTAAATTGGCTAATCAAGGTTCTGCACAAGAGGCAATGCAATCATTTTTCACCTCGCGCATAAAAACTGCATGGAAGTGAGGTAGAATCCATCAAGGCCTCATTATTTAAATTTCAAGGTGTAATTTATTTGGGTGCAAAGGCAAATAAAAGGCAAACAGTTTTATCATAGATGAATTTAGGCTGTTTGTACTATCTAACCTTGAATTTTTCCATTTGAAAAGGTAATGATGCACATGAAAGTGTAGAAAACCATGGCAGTTTACTTGTGAAAGGCTTGATCAACCACTCAGTATAATGTAATATAACCGGATTGTAACCATTTGGGGAATTCTTTATACCCGTACTTGGCATTAGACAAGTACGTGGTTCTCCATCGGGGGCTGAGTAAACTTCAAAGGGGGCTTCAAAATGACTTAAAGACAAAATAAAACTTTCAGTTCGTCCCCTGAACAACTGTCTTCCTACTGTTTTGGAAAGGTTGGATGTACTATAAGGTAGCCTAATTTTAAAAGTGAGATTTCTAGACCTGAAAACCTTTTGGGAATGACTAAAATCTTAAAACTCCATGGGCCTTTTTATAATGAATAAGTTTCCTAATGCAAAGTTGCGAACCAAAGCTTTAGACACTTGAAGACAACATAGGAAAGGAGACATGTCAGAACGTTTATACAACAGTTAATTCATTCCTCGAGTATGATAGAGTGGAACAGTCAGACTGGAATTAAAAATCCATTTCATTTTCTTCATATAAGAAATAATTTTAAAAATAACTTACAAACCATAAAAGGCAGACCTTCTGTGCTTTTGTTGAAGCCATTAGCCCTCGTTTTTTTAAATAATCAAGTTTAACAGTGGAATTCTTGATGGAAAAGCTACACTACCCATGATTCTGCTTATAAATCAGATCAGAAAAATCAGATAAATGCAACAAGCAAATCTTTAGTGCCGACTCACTCCCATGAAGCACTGTACATGATGTAATCGAGTCAATCTCCCTACACTCTGAAACTACTTAAATATTTGTATATAACAAATATTTCATAGAATATCTCGATATATATTCAACATGTTTCTTTTGTAATTTGAATATGTCGAAAATGTACTAATTTGTTTGAATATGTAGTTCTTTCCCTCATTAAAGCCATTAAATACACAGTCTTGTACCTTTATCTGAACTGTTGTATAAAAGCAGTATCACACAATTGTACTGCCTTTTTTACTCCAATAACGTCTCATGATATACGACCCAAAGTGTCATTGCTAAGATGCTTTCAAATTAGTAATGGAGGCTTGGACTCATCTTTTGAACTAGCAACGGCAAGAAAGGACAACACACAAGAGAGTCTTTGGGACACTCCTTAGTTTCTCCTTGTTTATTTACATACTATCTACCTATCTATATCTTAGGAGTTGCTTCAAACCTATCATCTTTCCTTGTTATTTTACATGTGGTCGTAAATCAGTGGGGTTGCGACAAAAAATAAGTCAGCACTTCTGATAGCGTGACAAACAGCAGAGAAAAAGCTATGCCAAATCCACATAATCAAATCCAACTAACCAAGTAATTGTATATAGTTAAGACAGCAAAGTAAATAGACTTATCAACTTTTAAACGGGAGTAGAAAACATTCCCTATCGTTTTTTATTGACGTCAAAGGTTTTGCGTCCAATCGGTTTTCAGATTCTCGTGCAGAAGCTATAAATATTTGCTTTGGTGTTTATTCGTGTGTTAGGCTGGCAGTTAACCATAAAATCTTAATGTAACAGTTTTTTTTTCTTGTTCTATTTCTATCATAAAATCAAAGCAAAACAAGTTGGCAAATCTTTGAATATATTGTAAGGCACTATAGAGTAATTACACTGTATATTATACAATAAAAAATACATTAAAAAGCAAGAAAAATTGGAAATGGGGGCTTGGGGTACAAATGCCACTGAAATTAGTAAAAAGGGCTCCAAAAAAATTGAAATTTAGTTTTTGTTCTTTATATTTACAACACATAATATAGTTAAGCAATATCACACAAGTGCTGTTTTTCCTAAATATCAGCACAATCAAAAATGTAACATTGATTCAACCATTTTTAACAAAATGGTTAAGTGAATGATTCAATGTAAAGAAATTTAAAGTGACCAATACCCTACAGACTTTTGGACTAAACAGACACATGTAAATTATGATATTTTATATTTTCAAATCTGCATACACCCCATGTAACACAGAGCAAAAAAAAAAAAAGTTTTCCTCCATACCTGTAATAACGTTAGGTAAGATAAACTAGCTAACTAACTACAACTGACTAGCTAGCTTAAATTTGAGTTAAGGCTGACTAGCCTAGCTAGCTAAGATAAACCAAAGGTCGTTGAAAATAGTTTAATATTAAGTGGTTAAATGAACTAGCTAGTTAAAAATAAACTGTCCCTTGTTGTATTGTACACATAGCCGCATTTCCAGGGTTAATAGAATGCTCACTGAAAGTTATCTGGTCCTTAATAACATTATATAATGTAAAAAATTATTTATACATCATTCATGGGATATTTTTTTCCCCAAAACATTTTTGTTCTTGTTTTAGAATGTTTACAAAACATTTGCACACACAGAAAAAATGCTTTTAAAACATTAAAAAAGACATTTGAAATGCAATTTTTAAAATGTGTAATTTAATTTTAAAACACACAATAATCTATTTATTTTTCCCTTAGTGACAGAATTACTCAATGTGTGATTTTATGTTTATTGTCAGATTACAGTTACGTATTTGATTAATGTTACATTGTTTACACGTTTCTCAGAGATTTTTTTTAAACAGTTGAACAAATTCATAGGTGGGTCTGTTTGCATTTGTGCAACAGTAAAGAACTTAAAATAGAATAAATACCCATTTGTAATCAACAAAGCATTCTACACTGTGTTCACTCTGTTGATTATAATGGGTGCTATTATCCTGAGGTGTTGAATCGAGCTGCTCACTTACAGAATAGACATGGTTTAAACTGTGCCAAGCACTAAAGAACTTTCCACCGATGTAAGATTGACAAGCAATTTACAGAAACATGAGGACAGGTGCATCTCAGGTGCACACACACATACACACACATAAACAAGATGTTTGGTGTCAATGTAAAAATGTTGAACACTCAAAATGTGTGTATTTTCCATTTAGTTTCCCATGTCCATTCCACACCCTGTCTATGCATTTTAATAAAGAATTATTGAGAATTAAATTGCCTCAGGCTTGAAGTGTTAATATTTTAACTCTTTACCCACTAGCGTCTGGATCGGATTCAGAGCGATGATCAAAACTGAGATGAAATAGATCGCTTCCATCAAACCCCCAAAGCTTGCACAGTCCTATCATGAAAGCATTAAGCAGTGTTGATTTATGCTGTTTAATGTTCGATGACTGCATTATTTTACGTATGCATCTGCTTACATATGTTGCTTCTTCTTCAACATATTTTGATCCAGAGATTCAGTACTCTTTCAGAAGATGTGTAATAGTGCCCCCTACTGTATAACAATGAAAACACATAAAGCTGGAAAATTCTGTCATTGGCGGGGAAAGGGTTAATCATCATTAATCTATACATTTTGCACTTTAAAGTTGCGGTATCTGCTGTTTCCAAAAGTTTGATATTTATTTATTTATCTTTCAATCTAGACAAACTTGCAATATTCAATGAAACTCTGAATTTTCACATTTGTGACCCTCTACCACAAAACCAGTCTTAAGTCGCTGGGGTATATTTGTAGCAATAGCCAGAAATACACTGTATGGGTCAAAATTATAATTTTTTTATTTTTTTATGCCAAAAATCATTAGGATATTAAGTAAGGATCATGTTCCATGAAGATATTTTGTAAATTTCTTACCGTAAATATATCAGAACTTCATTTTTGATTAGTAATATGCTTAGCTAAGGACTTCATTTGGACAACTTTAAAAGCGATTTTCTCAAGATTTTGATTTTTTTGCACCCTCAGATTCCAGATTTTCAAATAGTTGTATCTCAGCCAAATATTGTCTGATCCTAACAAACCATACATCAACAAACCATACATGGAAATCTTATTTATTCAGCTTTCAGATGATTTTGTGGTCCAGGGTCACATTTTTGAATGAAAAATCAATGTGAAACACAGTATGACATTATAGAGCTAAGATAGTATAACCAATTGTTTATAATTTGATGTTTCTTTGGTTTACTGTCTTCATTCTAATGTTACTGAACACAAGAAATTAACATCAAAACTGAGACAGTTGTGACTTTTAATTTGTAAACTGGCCTAGTGGAGGGTTTGATGAAAAATGATGCTAATGATTTTTTTTTTCCTCTGGCTACAGTTCACAGCTGAAGTTCATTTGTATGCCGGTGGAGAATCCCGAGAGACAGAAGAAACTTCTGAGCTTGAGCTGTCAGCAGAGATCATGAGGAAGAGCCGGAGTGTCTTGGCAGTGACACCTAGTGATGTGAGACATTTTACTGTTGTGTTTCAACATGAATAGAAGATAATGATATGCAGTGATTTTTTTTATTTTTTATTCTGCCCTCAATACACACTGAGGTCCATGCCATTTAGATGTTTAAAAAATCGCTTCTTGTTTTTCTCCATATGTTTCACACCTATGAAGCAGCCAAGATTTCTCTGAAATATTATGTTCTTCGATTTCTAGAGAAAGAGCTACAACAATCAACAAGCTCTAGGCTAGCATGTCTACAAGAACATAAACAACCAATTAACCACAAACCCACATACGCACACACATAATATTAATAGCTATTTATGAGGGACGTGGGAAAAGTTGGCGGGCACCATAAAACATCGACAGAGGCAAGAAGGACAGAACAGAGTTGAAAAAGGGCAGTCATTCATTTGTCTTCTTGATGTTTTTAATTACCTGAACTCGTCTGGTTGTAACCAAATTAGGCTTAACGTTTTACAGTCTTTGAAGTCTAATTTACATAATATTAATTAAACTCTTCTGTTTAAAGGTGAAGTGTGACAATTTCCCCCCATAAATATTTATTCTCAGTTAGGATTAGGGTCAGCATAGAAACAAAGAAATGCCATTTACCCATTTTACTTCCAAAAAGTGAGGTGAACTTGATTTTGTCCATTGGAAAGTGATTGGATTATGAAAATTGACTCTATGACAGGTGGTTGTAGTGTAAGGCTTAAAAAGTTATAGTGCTTTGTGATGTTTAATTGTCGTGTCAAGTGATACACATCACCAAATAATAATTAGGATTGTCACTATACCAAATTGTTATGAATTGATCAAAACCTCACAGGTTTCATAACAGACCTAAGTCAGGGTGGATGTCATATTGAATTTAATGCGGCAAAAAACAAGGCTATGCTGGATAGACTTAAGGTCATTGCACACTGAGTCCGAACTTTTTGTCCGAAATTTTCACACGTTAAAAAATAAATACGACCTCATGTTGTGTCAATCACATTTACACACTGCCTCTGAAACGTTCTCTCCGTCATAAAATTTTTGAATCAGGTTCGATTTTCTTCATTTTTGCATCCATAGCAAGAATTTTGATAGGAAAGGATGATGAATAGGAAAAAAACCCCGAAAAAACGCATACGAAAATTTCGGACTTAGTATGCAAGGACCTTTAGTCTTTACAATGGCACATACTGTATAAAAGTCCTAGATCGTGTAATTTTCACAACTCACAAGTTTTAAAAATGTTTTATGGAGTTGTTGTCTACTGAAAGACGTTTCGTTATTAAACAACAGTACAATCAGGGGTGGACTGGCCATCTGGCATATAGGGTGTTTTTCTGGTGGGCCAAAACACTTTGGAGCTGATACTTTGGCCCATCATGCAGGGACAGCGGTGCATTGCTTTGTCTTCTGTTTTGACAGCGTAAACCCAATTGCAGTGCGCCATAGACAAACTGCTATATTGCAGCTGTTCCATAAGTACCACCTACTGACAGAGAGTTCATTTGCATTTTTAGCATAATTTCACAAAGCTAAAATCAGACCATTCTGTTTGCTTTAAATCTTGTAATTGTACAATCTAATTTAAATAAAAATGACCGCTCGTGCTACATGTATGTAGCATTTTTGTTTGGACTGTGAATAAAATGCAGTGGTTGCCTCTAATTTCAAATGGCTACAGATTATTATTAGTGCTGTCAATCGATTAAAAAAAATTAACTAATTAATCGCACATTTTTCTGAAATTAATCGCGATTAATCGTTTTTAAAAAAGTTTAAAAGTTTTTAAATATACTTTTATATTGCAATAATTTCACATGCAATCTTCAAATTAATGTACAAACAACATAAAGACAGTATATTTTTTAATATTTGTTTAATGCCATCTTTTTTTATGACTGAAGGCCAGCATCACTGATACCAATACTGATTTCTCTATAAAATCCCCCCCCCAATATTTAACCATTGACTATAGCCATTCAGCATTACAGTATAATTGAGAGCAATTTTAAAATTTATTAGACTTTAAAAGAAAATCTTCTACTGTAAGTGAACTTAAAACAATCTTCACATAAACCCATTATAATAAATGTCATATTTACCTGTGCCCTTCAGCAGAAATATTCAGAAATTGAAACTGAAGTTATCAAACACATTCTAAATGAAACCTTAAAGCTATAAAAGTTATTTTTTCCTCTTTTTTTTCTTTGTTCTTTGATGAGCAAATCAGCTCATCAGCTGGTTATTAGGTTATTTTGGCTGTTATTTCTTTAAGAGCTGTCGCTGCTGAACATGATGCGAATGCATCATATTTTCTCTCAACTCTTTTTACATTTTCTGACCCACTTCAGGTCATAAAGGCTCTATTAATGAGCTGACGAGTTGAATCGGTTGTGTTGGATGAGGGAGACAGTGCTGGGCTGCTCCAGAACTGTTTGGAAATTCAGAGACATGTTCTTAAATGTGACTTATATAAAATATATTACATGCATGCACAGTTTTAAGGCAGCTTTAATCGCCTTTTTGGTAACTTCATGACTTAACTGACCATGACATTGGATGCACGTAGTTTATTTCGCGCTTAGATATGAAAGTATACAGGCTACAGCGCGCACTGGCGCCTTTGTACGAAGATCACACGCTGCGACGCGCAGCGTGTGAAACGTCTCCTGTTTGATGTGATCGTAAAGACGTTCTGCGACTGAATAAATGCACTTCTTATCAAGAGAAAAAGTGACAGAAACAGCAGTTGTGAATGGGGTGGCCAACCCTAGCCCCGCCCCTGCGTTAATTGCGTTAAATATTTTTAACACCTTAAACTGAAAAAATTAATCGCCTGCGTTAACGCGCTAATTTTGACACCAATTGTTATTATTACTTTTTTCAGTTTAGCCTGTAATAGAGCAAATAAACAGTTTGTTCATGTAGCCTACTCTTTCATTCTTTCTTGTCTCTTGCTTAAAGAAAAAAATCAGCAATTGGTATCAGAATCAGCCCATTTGCTGACAGTCATGATCCGTGTGTGTGTGTGTGTGTGTGTGTGTGTGTGTGTGTGAGTGTGTATTTTGAATGACAGTGTATGGGTGCTGTCCAACTGGACCGATTCTGACTGTAGTGATGGGTAGTTTGGACATTTGGAAATGCCAGGGCTAATTTTTTTTTTGTCCCAGAGTGAGTACAATCCACTGAACACACTGTACTTCTGTCCTTCACAGCCTCGTTTTCATTCCTGTCAGAAATTAAATATGGTGCTACCATGACTAAGGTCTATTCTCAATGTCACCAAATAACAAATTGATAACTCAAACAAATTAACAAATTAATAATCAGAAACAAATTATACAACTACTGTAAGTATGTCCAACCTTAATCAGATGCATTCAGTACATTCATGTTAAGCAGTGTGTACTATATTGCAAATCTCTTGATAGAGAAAACTAATTGATAGTTATATTGTCAAAAAAACATATCATCGTCCAGCGATGTTTATAAAGTAATTGAGAGAGAGTTTGCATCCTACCATACATATACGGTATACCCACAGAAAGCGCAGAAAGCATTAAATGCTATATAGCAGATCTTGGCTGCATGATTGTTTATATCATCACAAAATGTAAACTGTATTATTGAACAACCTGTATATATAAAACTGAATAAAAATTATATCCAACTTTACCCAGATAGATACAGTATAGAACACTCATGTAATGTGATGCTACTATATTGCAAATTGCAACTGCCTGACTTTTGATTTTGTAACAAAAAGGAACTATTATTGCTATATATATATATATATATATACACAGTATAGCGAATCTCAACTGATTGATTGCTTGTATTGTTGCAAAATTTAAATCATATTATTGTGTGGCTCTAATCTGCTAAACGCGACTATATGGTTTGAAGATATTATAATCATTAACATCATGATTTTCATTTAAAACTGCTTTGAAACAATCTGTATTATGAAAGGAGCTATACAAAAACAAACTGAAAAAAGAAAGTAAGACAGTATAGCAATGAACAATAGGACTAGATACATTAATTTAAGTAAATCTGGTCAGTTTTCGTTTTGTGTTGAATTTATTGTGCAGAGACAGCTGTATATTGATTTCTCAGAAGAGTGAAAACACTGTCACTTAGTGATGCTTTCAAGACATTGCTCTGTTTGTATAAACAACCTGAAACTTCTGTTTCAACCAATGGCATGATTTTGACACGGAACGACCGGTTCGTCTGAATAATGGCTGGTGGTGCTTTAGTTGGGCGGAAGCGGCAGTGAAAGCGTTTGGGTAAACGGTCATTATTTCTCCATCTGGTGCATTAGTCACGCAGAAATTACACACAGGACCTTTAAAGAAAGGTACACCCAGTATTTTCTTTACTTATGTTATGCTGGCCAATATGACTGTCTCTTTTGTCTTTGAAAAGTATTAAAGAGATATGACTTTTCCCCGGTTGCACAGACAGGGCTTAAGCCTAGTCCCAGACTAAATTGTAAATCTGAGCTGGTTCAACTAGAAGAAACTTGCACTGACTGATCTTAAAATATATTAGTGCCTTTGTTTTGTCTCAAGATGCACACCAGTAATATTTTTTTCTAAGCATGTTTATAAAAATTGCTTAAATGTCCTAATGGAACTATGGCCTAATCCTGGTTTAGTCTAAGCTCCGTCTGTGAAACCGGGCCATTATTTCATTGAGTTTAAACACAGAGAATTCATAAAACACCTTCTCAAGTTCTGGATTAGGTTCCTGTACTTAGAAGAACAATACCTTCGCTTCTTCAATAGTCTATTTGCAGGTACACATGCACAATGAAGTGAAATAATGAGGCTGGTATTGACTGTCTGTAAAAAGCAGTTCTCACTTTTCTTCACCAGCTCTCAATGAATGCTTGACACTCACCTCTCCAGCGTATGATTAACATTCACCTCTGAATCCCTGCTCAGTCTGTGGCAGCAGCCCTCTATAACCCTCTTCATTGAAATCCTTCTCCAGAACAAGTGCATCTGATTACTTACTGAGACTTTCTCAGCCAGGAGTTTGAGTTTTTCTGCCACGCAGATGTGGATGTAGAAAGACTGCAAAACACACGCTGTTCAATTATTTCACAAAGAATTACAAAGAAACGGAAAGTAATACATTGAAATAAACATGAAATTTTGTAGTAGAAAGGCTGAAATAGTATTTTTGTACAGGGTGCTACTTCAATAATCATTGTTTTATTTGCAACTTTGAAAAATCATTTGCATAGTGTAGATTTTCACTCTTTTGATTGAGAATTTGAGTGGTGCTTGCCTGTGCATAAGTTGCTGTACTAGGACAATGTGGATGGTTTTTATCACATTGTTATGCGGTTGCTAGGCTGGTTGCTTATTAGTTCAAGCCAATAAAGTGTCAAAGGTATATGCTGTGAAGCTTTGTGAGGCTAAAATGTTACAGAGTTGTTGTCAGAGTAAGTGTAGAAAATGTTTATGATTTATACAGAAAAGGACTAAAAATGCTAATTGGTTTACTTTAAATTACCTTAACATATAGCTACAGTGGCAAATTTTACTGTAAAAGCTGTAAAAGCATGACTCATCATATATGCTTTTTTCATATTTTTGTTATCTGCATTGTACATTATGGTATTTTTGTGTTACGTTTATTCAATATAGTTCAATAGTTTTATTATTCGTCACATACACGATTATACAAGTATAACCAGCAGTGAAATGTATTTAGTTAATGCTTATTGAATTATTTTAGTGTCATGTGTGTTATGCTGAACTTATGCTGAACTCTGATTCTTCATGTGAATTTCTACTGTACCACTTGTATTTTTATGGTAGTTATTAGTACATTTTAAGATACAAAGCAGATTGGGGTACTTTAAACATCTTGGTACAGTAAATTAAGTCAAGTCACATTTATTTCTATAGCGCTTTATACAATACAGACTGTTTCAAAGCAGCTTTACTGTAATAAACAGGAAAATAACAGTATTAGTATTACAGAATTCATCAATTATGAAGCTAATTTAATTTTTGGCTGTGAAGCAGCTCTTTAGAAGATAATGGTGTCATTATTCAGCTCAATTTAATTCAATGTTGATTAATTTAGTTCAATAACAGTGTCACTGTCACAAAGTTCATCAGTTATGAAACTAATCCAATGCAACTATGAAGCAGCTCTAAGGAGAGAAGTTAATAGTGTCATTATTCAACTCAAATCAGTTCAGTGTTGATTCAGTTCCGTTCAATAGCAGTCATAAATTATATATTATAAATTTTCAGTTTCAACTTATAAGTTGTGAAATATACAGATACCAATGTGCCATCCTGTAATACTTAATACATTGTCACCATATTTTTGTAGTGATCTTCTGGCAACCACAGCTTGTTATTGTTGTTTTTTTTGTTGTTGTTGTTGTTTTTTGGGGGGAGGGGTATTTTTTTTTTACACTTTGTATTTGGTTTCAGCATCTGAGACCAAAATAAAAATGGTCAACTGATATGAGTCCATATTATTTGTTAACAGCTAGAGTGGGCATTTTTGCTGATGGACAAATAGGTCGCATGTCCGCCGCGAGCTGTATTTGTCCAATCAATGTTATTGACATTGTAAATATGCAAAAATAGGACAGAAGTCCAGTGTACAATGTGGAACAATTTCAAGTGTGAATAGCCCATGTGATGTCATGATTGGATAATAATATCTACAGCTTCTTATGCAATGCATGTTTCAAAGAACAAACAATTATTGGTCAGTTTCTCACTTGACAGATATTAAAACATTTTTAGGCTGGTTTTAGTGCTGTGAATGTGAGGCTGTGACTCTCACTGACTCAGAGGCATATGACTGCAGGAAGGCAGGGGAACATAGAGGACACGCTGTCCATCTGTTCCTCTAAGCTACAGGAGAGAGTCTGTTTGTCTGATGCTCATTATCTCTTAGGGCTTTCTTGATTTGGGCATTCGCGTTTTCCCCAAACTGCAGGGCTTAAAGTAACACCATTATTCCACTCTTAATGGGCAGGCACATTTTTTCCCACTTCAAATATTTGAAGTGGATTTTGTGAGGTCCAAAGGAAGCCAAGCATTGGTTTTCCAGTCATATCCAAACCCCTCAAGACCCCTTCCTTCCCTTGCTGAGCTCTGGCCGTACGTGTTTACTGACAAGCCTTGTAGCTTAACCCTCAATCATACTCATTCTTAAAGGAGTCGGAGTGGTTGCCATGGTTACCGATCCTCGCAGCGATCGGCCGGTCTCTGGACATACATCCATGTATATCTTTATTTCTCTTTTATGTATTTGTTTACTTATTTATTTACTGGATCAATGCCTATGGGCAGACTTATCCTTCTTCACCATGTTTCCCTCAATTCAGTCAATGAAAATATCTCATTTTCTCTCTGGGCCTGATGTTTTTCTCATTCAATGCAGAGCGTAGCAGCCTTCAGGGCTTTAATGCTGTCTGAGCTGAGGAGGCGTCGCTTGTATTGCAATGGCTGTAACATCAGTAAAGCCTGACATGATTATTAGATGACTTCATACGCTTCTCATGGGATTCCCCTTTCCTTTCAGTTAATTTCCCCTCCATTAATTGACTGGGCCTTCTATTCCACATGAAGCCATTTTTACCTATGACCTTCCACTGTTACCCAGTAAAAAACATTTTGTTTCAATGCTTTAAATTTCACTGTATAACAGATTGTTCAAGATAGACCCCTATATTATATTATATTATATTATATGTTTCCTATTGTAGGAACATACATTTTTTTGTTTCATTGTGACATTTTTTACATGACAATTCATGTAAATCATTATTATCATTCTTAAAGATAATTGTTATTACTGTATAATATACTCTATTTATTTATATATTTGTGACCCTGGACCACAAAACCAGTCTTAAGTCGCTGGGGTATATTTGTAGCAACAGCCAAAAATACATTGTATGGGTCAAAATTATAGATTTTTCTTTTATGCCAAAAATCATTAGGATATTAAGTAAAGATCATGTTCCATGAAGATATTTTGTAAACTTCTTACTGTAAATATATCAAAACTTAATTTTTGATTAGAAATATGCATTGCTAAGAACTTCATTTGGACAACTTTTAAGGCGATTTTCTCAATATTTAGATTTTTTTGCACCCTCAGATTCCAGATTTTCAAATAGTTGTATCTCGGCCAAATATTGTCCTATCCTAACAAACCACACATCAATGGAAAGCTTATTTATTAATTACTCAATTTTGAAAAATTGACACTTAAGACTGGTTTTGTGGTCCAGGGTCACATTTGTTCATTCATTCATTTACTTACTTACTAATTTATGAATGAATTAATGAATGAATCCAGTGCAACTGGAAAATGAGGGGGGAGGGGGGGGGGCACCTAAATGTTAGATAATAATTATTTGTCCTGGAAAATTATTTATGGAAAATATGTCTTGAAATGGTTTTCATCAAAGAATCCATGTCTTCAAAAATATTAAGCAGCAAAAGCTGTTTTCATAATAATAATAATAACTCTTATTAATATTTGAGCACCAATAATAATTGCTAATAATTGAGCAGCAAATCAGCATATTAGAATGATTTCTGAAGGATCATGTGACACTGAAGACTGGAGTAATGATGCTGAAAATTCAGCTTTGCGTCACAGGAATAAATTACATTTTAAAATATATTCACATAGAAAACAGTCATTTTAAATTATAATAATATTTTATAATATTACTGTTTGTACCTTTTTTTAAACCATAAATGGGTATAATAATTTGTATAATAAAATTCTAGTACCATTATTTATAAATACTTTATAATTTATATAATAGGCCTACATAATATGCATAATAAAACAATACATACTGTAAAGTAAAACATAAGTTAAAAAAAAAACAGATGCATTACAGTAATGAGAATTTTGAATGAAAATGACCCTTAATGGTCCTGTAATAGAGTTTTCTTCTTGTAAAATCCAGTTTTTTCATTTGTTTCCTCTGGCTTTGGGATGAAATATGACCCAGACTTGTTCTAGACAGGTTTCATGAGATTCACCCAATTACTGCCGTTGCTTTCTGATACGGCTCTCCATCAAAGTGTCAATACATTTCCCAGAATTATAGCCAATCCTAAACTCACGTTGATACTCTACCAGTAAAACAGAAGCAGTAGCTGTTTTCTCTCTCTCTTCTCAATCTCTGGATTCTCATCAGTTAGCTATCCCAATATACAGGCCGTGCTCGAGGAATTCCTGGTAACACTCCTCTCTTCAGGGCAATTCTGATTGAGCTATAAACATATTTCTTGGTGATATATTGAGTCTTCTGCTATAGGCTGTTAAGAAAAGATGTTGTCCAGCGGCTCCACTGACAGTGATATGCAATCACGCTGAGGGAGCCAGCCGTTAAACACCCTGTATCTATAAAGAACTGTCAGGAGATAGAGTCAACATGCTGGAACAGTAGAAACTGAACAGGGCTCTACATCAGTCACGTAGCGTAAACGAGAGGCTCGTTCCCTAGAGCGCCGTATATCACCAAAAGCTACTTCACTGACATCAACCTGAACAAACCAAGATAAGAACACAGTTTATGGGCTGAGCTGATTGACAAAGTCCAGTCCCATACTTGTGTGTTTGTAAAAGTATTTTTAAGTGTAATAAGCAAATTTCAAACAGAGGGCAAAATCGTAGTTTTCATGAAAATGATGAAACAAATGATGCACAATTCAACAATTTCCTGCTTCTGCGTAGAACAAGTAACGTATATGTAAATTATACTTCAATCAAAGTTTTGAATTTTAATTTTTGGATGAACCAACCCTTTCAGTGTCACATGATCCTTCAGAAATCATTCTAAAATGCTAATATCTAATATTTAATGATATGCTACCATTCAAAAGTTTGGGGTACTTAAGATTTTTTTTTTTTTTATAATATTTGACAAAGATACATTAAATTGATCAAAAGTGAGAGTAAAGACATTCATAAAAGTTTTCTATTTCAAATAAATGCTGTTGTTTTCAACTTTGTATTCATCAGAGTCAGTTTTCACAAAAATATTAATAAGCAAAAACTGTTTCCATCAGGATAATAATAAGAACTATTATTAATATTTGAGCACCAAAAATAATTGATGATAACTGAATAGCAAATCAGCGTATTAGAATGATTTCTGAAAGATCATGTGACACTAAAGACTGGAGTAATGATGCTGAAAATTCAGCTTTGCATCACAAGTATAAATGACATTTTAAAATATGTTAACATAGAAAACAGTCATTTTAAATTCTAATAATATTTCAAAATATTACTGTTTTTTCCTTTATTTTTGATCAAATAAATGCAGCTTTGATGGACATAAGAGACTTCTTGGGTTTATCTGTTCTATTTTGTGTGAAACTGGATATTCAACAAGAGGAAATAATGTAAAATGGGACTTAATTTTATCCATCAGGAATTAATTGGATTGTATATATATCAGGTGATGATATATAGTGGACAGCTACAACATTTCTGCTCTGTTTTTATGATGTTAGGAAAGCAAGGACCTCTCAGCATGTACGTCTTCAGGAGCCACGTTGGGTGTGGATCTCTGGCGAGGCCCCAGACGCCACTCAGGAACCCTTGTGTTGCCGCCGCTGTCATGGAGACAGGCAGAGAGGGCCCGCAGTCCTCAAGAAGATCACGTTTCCAGACCCACGTCACTGGGCTTCATTACTCCACCGCGTATAGATATCACACCAGTGCCACCTGATAGGTGAGCTCAGTGTTCAATCTAACAAATACAACACTAGAATATTGTGCCAGCAAATAAACGTTCAAAGATGATTCAAGGTTCAACTTTTAAGTGCTTTGTATTTTGTTTGACCAATGAAATCCCAAAATATCACTTACTGAGTTTCAGAAACAGAATAGATTATTCACTTTTTTGAACCTATAATGATGTCAAAAGCTAAATAGTTCTTTTTTATAGAATTTTTATCTCAGTTTTGAATGGCGTTACACTAACCGACTAAAGGCCAGAATTACTAAACAGGGCAAATTAGCACGAGAGCGCAATTCCAAAACAGCGACGATGGGCGTGGAAATTTCTGCGGGTGATTTACTGACAACATGCAAATTAAAGAACACAGACACAACATCTCATTTGCATAATTAACCAACGCAATCTACCAAGCGCAGCGCAAATTAGCATAAGGATATGTTCGGATTTAGATCGTGTTTTTTTGGCATTCCAAATAAATGAATATGTGTGGAAAAAAATTCTCCCCCTTCTACCACACGCTCTCTGTTCTCTGCGGTGCCTCTTTCTAGCAACAATAATTGCAGCCATTTCAAGAGCAAAATAGTTTAAGACATGTTTTTTGGGGGGCATTAAATAATGGCGCAAATACCAGTAATTTGACAAGAGCAAACATTAGTAAATCGCGTTGCGTGGTATATTTTAATGTCTCCTCCCATAAATTTTACATCTGAAAGAGAAACTCCCACCAATGCATATTCAATAAGGTCAAGTTTAAAAATAACTGTGTCCTCGCCTTTTCAGCACCAATTCTTCACTGTGCGTCTTTAGTAAATCCTGACAGTACTATTTTAACGCCAAAAGATGGATAATGCTGGTACTTAATAAATCTAGCCATAAGAGTCTCATAGCAACAATGAAAATGTATGCTTGTTTTGAGCATAGGAACGTCTATTCATAATCAATTTACAGTAAATCGATTAATTTTCTCATGAAAATAAAATGTGTTTTGAATGACAGATTTCATTTTTTGTGGGTTACACATTATTTTGGCGGTTTTGCAGGTCTTAAAAAGTCTTAATTATTCCTTCCATAAATTAAGGACTTAAAAGGCCTTAAATCGGACGAAGGTCGTAAGTTCATATCATAAAGTCATTGCATTAGATGTTGCATGCACTGCAAAAACTGAATATCTTCCTCAGTAACTTTTTGTTTTCCAATACAAATATTTAAACATCCTTGAATCAAGATACATTTACTAGAGATGCAACTGAAGAATATCAGTTCTTCTTGCTACAAATATCCGTCAGTGGGGTAAAAAAAAACAATGAGCACATCTGGCAACTGAATGGTGCCACAGGTGCAGTTCACAGAGCGGTATATATACCACTCGAGGACCGGCTTTTGGTCAGTGGAGCGTTCAAGGTCAGAATGGGAAAAGCTGCTGATTTATAAAGGACAAATTGTGATGGCACGGTGCCTCAGAACTTGAGTCTCTGAAACAGCGCGTCTAGTGTGTTGTTCACAGGCTGCTGTAGTGAGTACGTATCAAAAGGGGTGCACGGATGGCCAAATGACGAACCTTCGTCTAGCCGTGTGTCGCCAGAGGGGAGCAGAGACTGTCGCACATTGTTCACAGCTCATTGAATCACCAGCAGCTACAACAGTGGTGACCCCCTATGCTAACTGCACGCCATCACCAACAGCGCATGAAATGAGCCAAAGATCATCGAGACTGGACTGTGTATGATTGGAAGAAAAAGTGGCCTGCTCTGATGATTCAAGATTCCTGGTGCGTCACGTTGATGGCTGAGCATGGATACATCGATTGCCAACAGAGGCTATGGCACCTGGATGCACTCTTGGGCAGCGGCGGTGTTATGCTCTGGGCGATGTTTTCTTGGGACACTTTAGGCCCCATTATCCCAATAGCACAACCCCTGATGGCTGTCAGGTATCTGAACATCACTGCGGACCAAGAGCACCCATTCATAGCAGCTGTGTTCCCTGCCAGTGATGGCCGTTACCAGCAAGATAATGCCATGCTACACTGCTGAAATCGTCAAGGAGTGGTTTAAGGAAGATGATGGTGAATTTCTGTTAATGCCTTGGCCTACAAATTCACCTGAGATGAACCCAATCGAAAAGTGGGTTTGCATTACATCACCACCACCCCGCAATGCATGGGAACTGGAGGACCTGCTGTTGATATTATGGTACCAGATACCGCAGGAGACCTATCGGCACCTTGTCGAATCAATGTCTTACCGTGTGGCCACTGTTTTGTGGGCTAAAGGAGGTCCTACAGGTTATTAGATAAGTGGTCATAATGTAATGGCTCATCGATGTATGTCCAGTTCACGTTGTCCCTATTTACACCTGATTTGGTTGAATAGATCAGACGTTGTCTGTCAAGACACACTGCTGTTTATACCAAGTGTATCGCTTAACGCTGCCTCTCCATCCGCACCTGTCCATCTGTATCAGGTTCAGGCTCCATCTAAACTGGGCCAAGTAGAAACTCCAAGAACATTCCAGCAAGGCGACTCTTGGGAGGGGAGGGTGTGCCGGGCAGAGGCCTGACGAGTAGGCAAGAGGGGAGGATAGAGGGGAAAGGGTAGGACTGAAGCAGATAGTGACAGAGAATGAGTGTGAAACAGAGTCCGGCCTACACAGAACCTCAACACACTTATACAGCCAAACTGTGAGATTCAAGGCTTTAACCAACCTCTGCATATGACACTTCCTCATGGATTTAAAACAAGATGCTGACATTTGCCCTGTCAGTCAGAGGATGGAGATCGGTTTGGACACGGGCTGTCAGTCTGATGTGAAAGAGCTCGCAGATGGTGCAAGAAACGCGCCCCAAAACTGCCCAGGCATGTTCAGAAAGCTGGCGGTGAATAAAACAGTCCGCCAACGCAGACGCTTCACAGTGGCTGTGTCTCAGACCTGGTAAGACTCAGTGTTTGCAACCTTGTCTGGCTGGATCCTTGCTTTAATTGAGTCTTACTGTGAGTTTGGTGACATTTTATTTTAAGGTCCAATTCTCGCTATTAAAAAAATGGCAACACTTTATTATAGGGACCAATTCTCACTATTAACTAGGTGCTTATTTGCATGCCTATTAATAACATATTTGCTGTTTATTAGTACTTACACAGTACATATTTTGCATGATCATATTCTACATCCCTAAACCTAAACTTAACAACTACCTTACTAACTATTAATAAGCAGCAAATTAGGAGTTTATTGAGGCAAAAGTCATAGTTAATGGTTTTTTGTAACACTTTATTTTAAGGACCCATTCTCACTATTAACTTGCATGCATATTACTAGCATATTGGCTGTTTATTAGCACATATTAATGACTTATTCTGCATGAGCATATTTTAGATCCCTTAATACTACCCCATACCTAAACTTAACACCTACCTTACTAACTATTTAAAAGCAGAACATTAGGAGTTTATTGAGGCAAAAGTCATAGTTAATAGGTACTTAATAATGATAAGAATTGGACCTTAAAATAAAGTGTGACCAAATTTATGTATTATTACACTTAAGTGCACATCCCCAGTAGCATTCGTTCCTTTAGGCATGAATGATACCTCAAATTGTGTGGTTTGCTGGTGTGCTATTACTTTTTTTATGAAACTGGATTTTTACCTGGAGGCGATAAAATGGGTGAAAAAAACCTATAGACCGTTGCCATTTTTAAGGATTGGAATAGTACAACAGTGACCACCTGCTTTTCCTGCAGCTTTGGATCTCGGAGAGGAATTACATCATTACATTTGAAGGCAAAACATCATTCACTTTGACTTGAAGCAAAAAGTACAGCACATGAAAATGCTCATCCCATCAATCATTGGGAATAATGTATAATGATGGTATAATAAAAATATATTGACTTTGATTATTGTTTTATTATTGTTGTGTTTTGAATTTCATAGTCTTGTTTTATTTGTTTTTATTTTTAAGTTTTTATTCTATTCTGTACAGCACTTTGGTCATTTTTAAATGTGCTTTATGTATTTTAATGTATTGTGTGGACTAACTATTGGCAATAATTAAAAGGTCTAGGAAGAAAAAAACTAGGTTGAACTAAGCTGAAAATCAATAAAAAAAAAGTTTGAAGGCAGTAAAGAAATTAATACTTTCATTTGGCAAAGGATGCATTAAATTGTTAAAAGGTGACAGTGAAGAGATTTATAATGTTAGATTTCAAATAAATACAGTTCTTTTGAACTTTCTATTCATCAAAAATCCTGAATACTAAATGTATGAAAACACAAAAATATGAAGCAGCACAACTGTTTTTAACACTGATAATAAGAAATGTTTCTTGAGCTGCAAATCAGTATATTAGAGTGATTCTGAAGGATCATGTGACACTTAAGACTGGAGTAATGATGCTGAAAATTCAGCTTTGCATCACAGGAATAAATTACATTTCAAAATATATTACAATAGAAAACAATCATTTTAAATTGTAATAATATTTCAAAGTATTACTGTTTTTACAGTACCTTTGATCAAATAAATGCAGCCTTGGTGAGCAGAAGAATTCCTTCAGAAGTATTTATCATTGTTTAACAACCTTGTATATTATAGTAGGCCTTTTTTTTAGAGATTTAATGCATTATTGTTCAAAAAAGAACCTTAGCAACCATAAACAACACCCCAGCAGCACAGTGGTGAGTTTTTCATGGGCAGGCACTATTCACATTTTCATAAAACGTACAAAAAAAAAAAAAAAAAAATTCCCAGTAGAGTTTCTGCTCTCCAGACGCCACTTATGGTGATGCTGCATTTTCACCAGTAACTAGACTCTTGCAAAACCAGCCTATTACCACACACACACACATACACACACACACATGCAAGAGGAGGTGATAGTTGCTAGGCTTTTCTACCAAGGGCTTTGACAGCTTTTTATACCATTCTGAATGTGTCGTCAGACACCCTTCGCAACCCTCTGGCACAACGCCCAATGTCATTTCCCCCAGTTCCTCTTAACCGTGTCATTCGGTGGCCTGTTTTTCTGTCAGCTCAGATGCCTTCTCAGTGGCTGTCTTTTATAGTTGTTTTGCATTCTTTCTGTTCATTATGTCAACCCAAAACAGACAATGGATTAGTAGACACTTTTATAACATCTAAGCAATAAAATATTAGCACAGATGTTAATGATACATTTAAGCAAGATGTTACCTCTGTCCCATTCGTTTCATTTCCTCAGAAAATGCATTTATTTCCGTACTCGGTCTCTAAATAGAAAACTGCCAGATATGGCAATAATGTTTACTATCATGTGAAATATTTTGTTAGGCGGCCCACCCAACTGGTCAAACAATGGAATCCAATGGTTTCCTCTGTGTTCAGTCTTTTCGGTAATTCAATTTAATTTAAAATCTTACGAATTCATTTTATAATGGCTTTAGATTTTGAGCTGCAATGCCAGTTGATAATTGATCATTTATACTTATAATAATTTTTGAGACATTTGAATACCCTATTGCACTCTTTACTTTTGATTAGTTCATTGCGATTCCAGTGTTGCTCAGAGTCTCACGCCGGCAGTACTAATTGACTAATGCTATTTAGATGACCAACCATGCTTGCTCTTCTTTAAAAGTACTTTATTTAGTCCCTATCCACCTATATACACTTGAATCAAAGCAATACTTCCCTATAGTCAGAGGTCATGACCACTACTATAGATATAAGCTGACCAATATTACTTTCTCTAATAGTAGCTGTGGTCATGCCATGGTTACCCATGTACACTTAGCTAGAGTACTATTACAATGAACAGAGGTAAGGCTCAGCCTATTTAGGTTGGTTGAGCAACATTCTGTGCTACATGGAAAATCCAGTTTCCCCTTTTTCCCTCTGTGCTACATGGGAATTCCCTTTTTAGCCTTTACAGTCTAAGTACACTTGACTAATACCAAGATGTTAGGAGCTCTAAAATCTCTGTTACTTTAGTGCTTTTCCTTGCTGCTTAACCACCATATATGTTGCTGTAGAAACTAACTAGCAACGTTAATGATGTCATGTGCAGAAGGTGGAGTAATGACCTCTACTAAAACACTGATTTGAGATCTCCGAGATGCTGCTCTAACAAACAGGGTAGCTGATGTCAGGTTCTAAAAAAAATATTAAGCAGCACAACGTTTCAACACTGATAATAAATCAGCATATTAGAATGATTTCTGAAGGATCATGTGACTTTGAAGATTGGAGTAATGGCTGATGAAAATTCAGTGCTGCATCACAGAAAGAAATTATATTTTAAAGTATATTAAAACAGAGAACCAATATTAGAAATTGCAATAATATTTCACAATATTGCGGATTTTTCTGTATTTTTGATCAAATAAATACAGCCTTGATGAGCATAAGAGACTCATCAGGCAAACAAAACAAATCTTACTGATCCCAAACTGTTAAACGGCATTGCATCGAGTTTTCAACACTAATTAAGACTAAATTGAAACTACAGAATGGTTTCATACTGACTGTGTATGTAATTTATTGAGGAAAATCTGATGGGGTTTACACCATATGGTGTATCATGCAGGTACAGCTATGAAACCCTGATGTGAAAAGACAGAAAATTGTTTTCAGTATTTATTTTCATTGAAGTCAAATTGTCTTTCCCTTTGCTTTCTCACTGATGCAGGCAGCTCAGTGACCTTCACTTCAAAGCATCAATTTTGACCTGTTCTCTACGATTCCTTTCTTCCCCATCAATCTTTTCATCTCTGTTCAATGTTGTTTTCCATTAGCTCTTGCATTGACTGCAGTACATTCTTCTCAATGGTTTTCTGCATCTCTCTTTTTAACTCCGACATCTTTCTGTCTTTTTTGCCTTTTTTTTCTGTAACTAATGTCTTCATTCAGTGGAGATACACTGACTCAGTCAGACTTGTGTTTTAGGCCTCTGAGCTTTTCTATTTTGGATATCCTGACCCTCCTTTTATTTTGCCCTCTTCGTCTCTCGTGATCTGTCCTCTGCTGCTGTTTTCTCTTTGGCAAAGTTTTTCAGTCTGGTCCACTTTCTAGCTTATTCTCAATACGAACCACCCACTTAGACGGGAGGAAAATGTCAGACCGTTTTGTAAAATGACAACCACAAATTTGTTTCCTTTTTGACGTGCCATTTATGGGCGGATTTAAACAATATATAAAGAGTATGATTTTGAAAGCAGAACATCAGTTGTTTTCACGTTGCAGACTAACTGTTTAGTTTATGGGGTGGTGTTTTATTCATCTGATCACCGTGGTGTTTTTCTGTGTCCCTCTGTGTAGTTTGGAGGTGGAGAATGGCCCCTCTATCGGCTGTAGTCCACTGGACCTGCAGGCGTCACCGGGCTCTGGTTTGGCCCTTCATCCCAACATGGCCAGTCACGGTCAACGGCGGGAGTCTTTCCTTTACCGCTCGGACAGCGACTACGACCTCTCTCCCAAATCCACCTCTCGCAACTCCTCGCTTGTTGGAGAGCAGCTGTGAGTAAGAACTCAGCACTTTTTTACACCTGCTGACATTATAATTGACCAATGCTGATACAATAAATCAAACGTGCTCAGTTCTGCTGCAAATCACAGTTTGTTGAAAATAGCAAGCCAAAGGTGATGTGCTTTTTCAAGTGGATTATCCATGTGTATCCATGCATGCCTTTCATTTAATTTTAGCCAGACCCCAAGTACACACACACATATACACAATGGGCCTCATTCATGAAACATTCGTAAATATAGGTGTAAATTCCCGAAAACTCTCCTCCGGATTCATATAGTTAAACTTGCGTATGTTAGCCAGCATCCCAATGCGCATACTATCCATCCTAAATTCTAATAGCATGCACACTGACACATACTATCCACCCTATCTGCCCTAAGTAGTAGGCCTCTTGAAAATTACTAATATCACATAGTTGTGATATTAGTAATTTTCAATACTATTTAGGGCAGATAGGGTGGATAGTATGCACGTTGGGACGCAGGGTTAATGAATTCCAATCATTCGTAAATAGGGCGCGTGTGCACGCTCATTCACAATTAGCATAATCTATGATAACGTTACGCAAATTGCGTGTTCAGAAACGCAGTGGAACATTCTGGTCTACTTTTTCAGGTTTGGCTCCGAGTCCAGTATATTGCATAAATGCAGAAAAGACTAATAGGCCATATGCCTAACAATAAATATTCAATAAATGTGTCCATTAAAGCGTTTAGCCAGCTGAAAAATGCCAGGTGCTCTTCTAAAAACGGCCAGCTGGTGGTGCTTGAGAAACAGCGTTTTTCCAGCTGAGACGCTTTGGTTGCTATGATTAGGGATATCCATGGCAGTAACGTATTACTAGTATCTCATTTTGAAGAATATTACCTAACCAGCAATATTAACTTGTCGTTGTTCAGTTGTTGTACAAGTAGGATGATTGGTCGGTGTAGTATTTGTCCCGCCCCTCCTCCATTGATTGGATGGCTGGGTAAATAGTGACAGTGACAAGCGCTGCGTTTACCCAAAGCTAAACAGTTCATCAACTCTCAGCTACAAAAAATATATATAATATATATTATATATATAATTTTATTTAATATATAATAATATTATAATGGCAGTGCATCAAAATTCAGTGTCAGTTTGCCAAAAAGAACAAAATATTTTATGCACCATTTACACGTGGTAAGGAGCAGGTGTACATTTCTTTCGTACCAACTAACATTTTGAAAATACGAACGCTTTCATGAATCCAAAAATTTACGTCAGAACAGCTTTACACAAAAAATTTGTTCTGCTCGTGTTTCATGAATGAGGCCCAATACACACACACACACACCAAATGTTGATTTGATTTAGTTAATAGAAGTTACGTGAGAAACAAAATCAATTCATGACATTATTTTTGAAAGCATCCTCACTTCACAGCATTTTCACACATGTGCCTAAAATTGTTGACAGTACTGTAGCTTTGTAGGTAGGTTTCTTCAAGCATTTCCACAGTTCTTCTGGATTTAGTCTGTCAGTTTTTTGTTTCTTCATGTAATCCTAGATGCATCATATTTTTTGTTGGTGAATATTAATACTATATATACTAATACTAATACTATATATATATATATATATATATATATATATTTATTTATTTATTTATTTTTTTTTTTTTTTTTTTATTTATTTATTTGTATTAGTATTTTGTTGCTTTGTTTAATATTTATTTGTTTACTTATTTTAGCTTTTATTTGTTTTATATTTATTTTAATATTTATTTTGTTTATTATTAGTTTATTGCTTTTTATTTAATAGTTTTATTTTATTTTTACACGTTTCATGTTTTAATTATTCATGAGGGAAGCCCACTAAACATGTCTTTAGGCATCCATTGATAGGTACAAATGAAATCAGAATGAAATTAAAATCTTGATTTTTTTGTGAAAAATTTATTTATTAATAATTTCTTGTCTTAGCAGGGCATTTATTTATTTGTTAACATTTCACCTTTTGAAATGTTTATTTATTAGTCTATATATTTTTAATTTAGGTAGATTTACAGTGATAGGATATACTGTAGGAATTTTTTTAGTCAGGTTTTAGGACATCTATGAGAACTCTATGAGCACAAGGAAGGCTCTGAAACTTTATCTGCTGTGAACTTACAGTGTGCTTTGTATATGATTTGATCTCATAGTACATAATATTTGTTTTTATTTTCTCATAATTTTTTGAGGTCTTTGCCTCCTCGGAGAAAAAGTCCTTGACAAATTGTTTCACAGTCTAACATAACTTCCAGCAGAGTTTAGCTCAATCAGTACACACATGAATCAGTAAATCAAGGTCTTCAGGTTCACCAGACACCTACAGGCAGCTGTGTTTGAACAGGTTTGACACTAAACTCTGCAGTAAACTCTTATCGCCACGAACAGGACTGAGCACTTCTGCAATAAATCATTCAACTCTTTGCAGCTGCAGTACAAACAGGAGAGAAACTACAAAAGCAATGCAGAAATAATGCATAACATACTCTATTTAAACCTGAGAGATAGTCTGATCTTGAGATGTTGCTCAGTATATTGACAAGAAGTAACATGAAGTGCATGAACTAAAGAACTAACCCAATGATTATCGGAATTTTGGTTTTGTATTATGCATGATTTTTGTGTTGTTTCTTTCTTTTCTGGTTCTCAGACACGGTGAAGACCTGATTGTCACTCCTTTTGCTCAGGTACATTTTGCTCTTGCTTTCTGGATTGGAAAACTAAGACCAAAATGTGAATAATTTGACATGTGTGGACTGTTTCGAGTCCTTTCACGTCTTCGTTGCTGTCTTTTTGTTCAATAGGTGCTTGCAAGTCTTCGCACTGTTAGGAATAATTTCAGCATCCTGACAAATGTCCAGTGTCCCTCCAGCAAGTAAGTGACATTTACATTTGTATCATAAAATGTAGTGTGAGAAAATGCCACAAGAGGGCAGAACTCACTTAATATGACTTTTTGTCAGACTAGATGGATACTACACTAACCTACTGTACTGGCCTTCCTCCTTATAATGATAACGGTAAATGTGTATTGGTGAATTCTTTTTTTTTTTTTTTTTTTGCTTGGTCACTGTAACAAAATATACAGATACTTTGACTTTATTAAAAAAACAGGAAAAAATGTTGCTCTTAAGTTATTCAGCAAACATAAGTCTAGTGTGCTCAGTTGGTGATTGAATTATCAGTTTCTTTTAAACTTAAGTTCCTGCTTTTATCTTATTTATGTTGTTTTTTTTCCTGCTTCACTTAACAGAAGATCACCAGTCAGCAGTCAACCGCCGGTGACCAAAGCCAACCTGTCAGGTAAGATCCTCTGGATCCTCTCACAGACGTTAAACTGAGGAAAGTTCCCTTACAATGGTTGTTAACCTCAATGTGGCATCAGTCAGTAATTACAAAGCTGCAGACCTATAGCTGAATTACTCATATCGTCTTCACTTGAAGGCTTACAGCATCATGAAGGGGATACTATGATCTGTGTTATGAATAAATATGAAACGACAAACAAGTTATTAGCTAAATGGAGAGAAGTACTGGGGAAAAGGGAAATCTCAGTGGAGGATGTGAAATGTGTCAAGTCTTGTAAAGGCTGTCAGGAACCGTTTCATATTTCACCCCAAAATAGAAAAAAGTCAATTAAATAAAAATTATTTTGTTAATAAAATCAGTATTTAAGACATGTTCAGTTTTCTTTTCCCTGTATTTGGGCAGGACATATCGAAGGACCCAATAAATGAATAAATGGATACTTTTAAACAGGGCCAGAATAGGGCCTATTTTCAGCCCAGGGGTTTAGTGCCCAAGACCATATGTTTACTTAAATGTTTCAAAAGGAATATACAAATAAATAACAAATGTCTTAAGCGACATTCATCAAACTTATGAATACCAAGGTAACAAATTTAGGTTATAAAAATGTTGTGGGAACATTGTTTTGAAATGGTTCTAAAACGTTGAAACGTTATGAAACGTACACTATAGTGCTATGTAGCACGAAAAGTGGTTCTTGGCTTGTAATCATAGGGGAACCACTTTTGGTGCTATATAGCACCATATCTTTAAAGGTGCTATACAGCACCTTTGTCAAAATGGTGCTATGTAGAACCATAAGAGGTGCCATATTGCATTGTATTTCTTCAACAAAAATGGTGCTAAACAGCACCAACAGTGGTTCTTTGGCTCATAAAGAACCTTTAAAGGGGCTTAACAGGTTCTTTGTACGGCAGTGGTGCTATATAACCTTTATAGCCCCTCAGTCATGCCAAAGAACCGGTGAAGAACCACTGAAGCACCAAGATATGGTGCTATACAGCACCAAAAGTGGTTCCCCTATGATTACGAGCCAAAGAACCACTTTTAGTGCTATATAGCACCCAGAGGTGTAAAATACTTGAGTAATTTTACTTGATTACTGTACTTAAGTATTATTTTGGGGGATTTGTAGTTTATTCAAGTACAATTTAAACTGATTACTTGTACTTTTACTTGATTACATTTCTGTAGAAAAAACAGTACTTTTTACTCCTTACAATTTTATTTGATCTGGAAAAGTACATTACATTTTTATTTTATCTTATGCACATTAAATATGGTAAACGGAAGCTCAAACATGCGTGCCTGATGTGAGAACCAATAATCAATGTTTTCACACATCAAGCACACATTTCTACCTCAGTTATGACTTTCATCAGGTAAATGTCTGGCTTGAAAAGTTCACCATCAAATCTGAGGAAGCATGTTGAGGTAGCAAAGTTGCGTTTTCCCGAAAAATGTTTATTCATTATGTTCTGTTTTGATAGAGCCATTAGCTGTGTAATATATTAGCTGAATGCACAAGATTGAGTGCAAATAAGATCAGTGATGAGAATTTAAATACAATTAATATTTTTGCGGGAATATTTTCTTTTAATTAATTAAAAATCTACAAAAGTGTAAACAATAAGTGTAAATAAACATTGTTTGTTAAATTAAATGTATTTCATATTTAGTGATGTTCTTACTTATGATGGATAAGTTGTATAATATGTCATTATATGACAAATTGAGTAGGAATGAGGACTGTCAATTAATTTTTTTTAAATCTTAGTAATTACATGATTTGCTCATTAATTAATCTAATTAGTCACAAATAATTATCAATATTTGCTGAGAAAAAACTCTAAATGCCCCAAATAAACAATTAAAAGATTATCCTTTTAGACAGTGATGTAGTATAGACAACACAAAAAATTGGCCTTTCAAAGCGTGTTTGTTTCAAATGTTGTATGTTTTAATTCTATGACCCTCCTCATTAATTTAACACATTCTTGTATTCTGTCTGCAATATGTTTCTAGCCTCTGCATCACATCTTGCTCTTCAAAGGGATAGTTCACCCAAAAATGAAAATTCTCATCATTTACTGACCTCATGTCATCCCAGATATTTATGACTTTCTTTCTTAAGATGAACACAAGCAAAGATTTTTAGTCCAGATAATGCAAGGGGACAGAACCACTTCAGAACCCACACAAAGTGAACACGACGGTCAAGTTTAAAATGTTAGTATTTGTATCCTTCTTACATATGTCTATTGTTTCACTTAAGAAGTCACTGATTCATTAACATGGGTTGCGTGAGTTACTGTCACATTCACTTTGTGTAGTTTTTGAAGAGTCATTTTTGGATGTCCCATACATGTCCCTTTTTTTTCTAAAAATTTTAGTTTGTGTTCATCTGCTAAATGAAAGTCATATGGGATAGCATGGGGGTGGAAAGGATGGAGTTTCCTTTTAATCCCTTTCCCTGTATTTTTTTTTTTCAGCTGTGCTGCATTTTAATTGTTGTTTCAGTAGATATATGTGTTTGACCTGTGCCCTTTAACCAAACTTCTGAATGTCTGTCAGAAAAGAAAGTACTTCTACTTTTTTAATACTTGAGTACAATTTAAAATTGTACTTTTTTACTTTTACTCAAGTATGTTTTTGGCAAGATACTTGTACTTTTAATTGAGTAAAATTTTTGAGTACTTTTTACACCTCTGATAGAACCATTTTTTTAGAGTAAATGCGTGCCGACATACAGCGCCGATGCCGACTGTCCTATCGTAATAGAACAAAAATGCCAAAAATAAATCTTAAAAAAAAAGAAATGTCCAGTTTGCTTATCGTGATTAGAATGTTACCTAAAGGTTGCAAAAACATTTCTTAGAATTTTCTAGTAAATTTATTTTGACCCAAAATATAACGTTATTTGAACGTTTATTTTTAACATTAAAATGTCCAGTTTTCTTGTTGTGATTATAACAATATTTAAATGTTGCAAAAACGTTTTCTACAAAGTTCTACTGCAAAAAAAAAAAATATTTCTTACAACATTCTACTTGCTTTTTCACTAAAAATAGAACATTATTTTTGATATTCTAAGACCGTTAAAATGTCCAGTATTTTGTTGTGATTGTTATGTTATTTAAAGGTTGCAAAAGTGTTTCTTTTATTTTCACCCAAAACATAGCATTATTTAAATGTTTATTTTTAATATTCTAGGAACGTTAACGTGTCCAGCTAGCTCGGCAGGCACAGCTGAAAAATACATCACATACAAATCAAAGAGACAAATAAATTCAAATGAATAACAGACAGCAGTATAGATTACTCTCTTCTATAAAAACCTTGATCTTGTTTTGATGAATTTTTTTTTTCTCTCAGGTGGAAGCAGAGGTTGACAAAAATGTTGAGTCATTTACAGAGTTTTTAAAATCATTTGCAGATTAATTAGAAAATGTTTCCATAATTTTGACAGAAAAGAAAATAAAAGAAAATATTTAAACCTAGCACCTAAACTTTTATTTTACAACTTGAGAGCATAAGATCCCACCCTCCCTGCAAAATCAGCCACACCTAAAAAGCCACACCTCCTGCAAAACACATAAACGCACACAGGCAGACCAGAGGCTAACCAGCGACACGTTGGTGGAGGGTTGAATGCAGCGCTGTCAGATTACCTCATGGCCACGTTCACACAGCAGCAGAATACAGTTGTCAGTCCTGTATTTGAGTCCTTAATGCAGACTTGATGGATGAACTCTTGTCCTGTCAGAAAGTGATAACACATTCAGTTTTATGGACGTTGCCATCTTTGATATTACTTTGGTCATTGTTGCTATGGTTACTGGTAAGGAATACAGGTTTGACTCACATTGCATGTTCGTACAGACAGTATTCCAAACACAACTGTAAGCTGTTGTGTGAACGGGACATTTCAAGACTCACACCTGTAAGTAAATGTGGTTGTCAATCCCAAAAACTGACAGTGTGTGAACGTAGCCCATGTGAGAAAACTTTACAGTACAAAGCGCATAATATTAAAATAATAACGCCTTCCATTCTCACTCAGTCTGCAATAGCGTAATGGAACACGCTGATGACATATCATGTTTGCACAAAAAGGAGGTAAAGCGGAGGTATAGAAATACATACGTTAGCAGGCAGGTAGGACAGCCTATCGTAGCCTCGGACCAAGGGATGTGATTGGACAAACTGTTTATGGTCCTACGCCTTCCACAGATGATATAAATACATTTATGTTATGACAACTCTCGGAGGGATTTGCCTGGTAATGTACAGTACATGGCAGTGTTAATGTATTTGGTCTTGGTGGAATAGATTGCTGAGACAGAGCAAGTACCGAGACTTGCTACAGCCAATACATCCACAGACATGCTGCTGTGAGCATGTAAGGAATATTGCTGCTGCGCATATAACATATATGAATAACCCCCATAGCATACATGATCACCCCATAGTAGATCTATACAGGTGGAGCTGGGGAAGGTGGAAGGTTTCTGAAGTGCGCTGCAACTGCTACCACAGCATTAGCCAAATATTTGAATGTTGAGCAGCGAGCTCATTGGCTACTGATACAGAAGAGAACTAATCAGCTGTGTCATGCGATAATAATGTCATTATGTCATATTGAGTTAGATCTATCGGACTGCGCCATCTAGAGTTTCATGCCAGAATTTTGTATATAAATACATTTAGACCACTTAAAGGGTTAGTTCACCCAAAAATGAAAATTAGCCCGTGTTATCCTAGTTGTATATGACTTTCTTCTTTCAGATGAATCCAGTTGGAGTTAGCAAGGATAATTTTTAATATAACTCCGATTGGATTCGTCTGAAAGAAGAAAGTCATATACACCTACAGTAGGATGCTCTGAGGATGAGTAAAACATGGGGTAATTTTTATTTTTGGTCCAACTAACCCTTTAACTTAGTGGTTGCTATCGGGATGTGAAGAGATTTCAACCAGTATAACAAAAAACCATATCACCTACCCTACCTTTAAATATCTCACTGCCACAGAGCTTGATTTGCTAGTGCCATTGCTAGTCATAAGTAGGGAGGAGCATTCTGATTCCATTGGACAAAATTTGATTGGACAAAAAATTGGGTATGTTTGTGACTGCAAAGTTGAGTCATTATTGGTCAGTTTTTCCCGTTCATTATGTCATAGTGTCTAGAATATAGATGGTAGACTAAGCGTGTTTTCACACCTGTCTCATTTCACGCTTTTGTTTCAGAACCTTGAGCATTTCTATCTTAATAATATGCAGAAAAACTGAAAAGGTAGTGGCTATTTTCTGCCAGGACATTTTGGTATGCTTTGAAATGTTGCCTTGTGAAAGTGAACCCAAACCAAGAAGAAAATGCAACTTTGTAGCAATTCAAGTCCCTGTTTCGCAACAAAGGTCTGAATATATCTGAATATGTCTTGTTTAAATGCACTCAAATGCAATAAATGCTATTATAATAGATAAATACTTCATTATTTAAATAATACATTCATTAAATAGATTTTTATAAGCCTAATTTTCAACACAGAAAATATAATTTCTGATTTTTCTTTCTATTTTGGGATGCAATTTGAGCCAGCATGTTTCTGTTTTTGTGAAATGAAGCAGCAGGTGTTGTTGGTCTTTTGTGCGTGTTTTAAAGACTCCTCAGCACCATTTGTTCGATGGCCACCACAACTCTCTCCATCTGAGCGGCCTGAAAATCCCAGCCTCTTTGAAGAAAGAGAAATGAGGGTGTGAGTGTGGGTGGAGGGGGAAGAATGAAAGTTTGAGTAAGATAACATGTTTGTATGAGCTCTTACACACACACACACACAGACAAACCACAGAGACGCAATGTGCGTAAATGCAGCACAGCGACGCATATAAAAAGCTGTGTTTATTGCATGCATGTGTGTGTGCGTTTGTGCGGGTGTGAATAGTCATGCGTGCGTAAGCATGCATACTTAAAAAGAGCAGAGATTGTGTGCGACACAGCTCTGTGCATAATATTCATGAACGTGTTCAGACGTTTGTGTGAGAATTTACATGTAGACAAACCTTGTTAAATCTGTTATGAACCCAGTCCAGGTCATATTTCACCGCAAAATCAAAAGAAAAAAAAAATACTAAATTAAATATTTTAGATATATTATTTAAATAAATTAATTAAAATCATTATGATCAAGGGTTAAATTAGGATTTGTATATATTTTTTTAATTTACTGGAGAAAAAAACAACAACATATACACAAATACACACCTTTTAATAAACCATCCAAAATTTCTATTGCATCCCATCTAATAAAAATATGTTCGAAAAATGTTTTGCAAACATTCCCATTAGTTATGAAAACATTGTTTCTGAATGTTTTTTAAACTTTGAGTTTTTTAATGTATTAAGAATGTTACTTCTTGATTATGTTAAGGTTAGATCATTTAAAAATGTCATTTAAGAGCATTACATTTAAATGTTCTTTCAACATTTAAAACTCCCATTTCTTATATTTAAGGAAAGTTTTTCTTGGTTATGTGAACGTTAGAGGAACATTCTGTTCCATCATTTTGAAATTATACTGAGAACGATAAATCAGCATTATGTTCCCTGTTAGCTGATCCTTCTAATGATTAAATGATTTTCTGAGAATAATGTCGTCAAATTTGATGCCATTTTATTTTGTCATTTCACTGGAACTGAAAAAAGGAAGACTGTTTCAGATTGTTCCGTTCCAGCTGTTTAACATGCTAGTATTTGTACACATAAACTTATGCTAAAAATAAAATATTAATCTGAATCTAATGAGAATTTAACAAAATTGAGAATAATGGGAATTACAAAAGCAACTCAAAAGTAAAAAAGTAAAGCATTCTCATTATAGTGAGTAGAATTGGGAGGAAAATGTGCTTAACTGTCATGAAAATAATATCACAATTTAAAAAATCTTTAAAAAAAAATAAAAAAAAGTTTTTTTTGCTAAAATTCTTTATTCTTTTGTCTTTTGATATCTGAGGCCTATATGTTTTCACAAGATTTTTGTGAGTTGTTTTTGGTTCATTCTGAGAGAAAAAAAAAATCATGCTTGTGTAGTGAATGTGACTGGGTAAAAGACGAGATTTACAAATTTTACAAAACTGAATATATTAAATGCAAGTAAAGTGTGTATTTTTTACTTTAACAACTTCTGTGAAAATAAAATGTCACAATATGGGTGAATGACTCCATTGTCATTCAGCTTAACAGATATATTTATGTAAAAATGAAACAACATACGCATTCTGACCTGTACCTATTAAAATATCTAAAAGAATAGGTGATACTTTTTATGATTTTGTAAATGATTAAAAACGTCTTGCTGACAAATGGGTAATACAAAAAAGTTATAGGATAGAGGCAAAAACTGAAAATGACAATGAAATGCATGCACTGTGATTTTTAAATAGTCTTTTAATGTCATCTAATGATTCTTGTTCTAAATATGAGACCCTGGACCACAAAACCAGTCTTAAGTCAAAATTATCCATTTTTCTTTTATGCCAAAAATTATTAGAATATTAAGTAAAGATCATGTTCCATGAAGATATTTTGTAAATTTCTTACCGTAAACACATCAAAACTTCATTTCTGATTAGTAATATGCATTGCTAAGAACTTCATTTGGACAACTTTAAAGGCGATTTTCTCAATATTTTGATTTTTTTGCACCCTCAGATTCCAGATTTTCAAATAGTTGTATCTCAGTCAAATATTATCCGATCCTAACAAACCATACATCAATGGAAAGCTTGTTTATTCAGCTTTCAGATGATGCATAAATCTTAATAAAACTTAAGACTGGTTTTGTGGTGCAGGGTCACATTTGTCTGACGAGATTTTTGATATATAACCTATTGTAACACTGAATGACATTTTAGTAGCTGTCGTCTGTAAATCATAGCAGAAATGCATGATAGTCATTGTTTTTTGTTTAGAAAAATAAAATGAAATAGGACACATTCTAAAAAACTAAAGCCGATTGAAACCCCTATCTTTGTCTTTGACCCGCCTGCAGGTTTTTGTTTGTGAGCTGTGCGTGTGCGTGTGTGTGTGCTCCAGGTGTAGAGGCTTTAGCCACTGATCTACAGAGCTGAGAGTTGCGAGGAGGGGGGCAAAGGATTGTGGGATGTTTTGGTTCCTGTTTCAGAGGCCTCTTAGCCTCATTGACGTCATCACCACCCACCTACTAGTACCTTCACTTCCTGCGTGTTTGAAAGCGCAGACGCCTCATGGTCCTGGCAGGAAGAAACACACACTCATGCGCTGAAAATGGTGGAAAACTGTGCCCACTAACGTTGCACAAGCATATCAAGAGCGCCGGAGGAAATCAGAGTGTGATGTTGCGCACGCTCTGTCCCGGCTGTAATAACACAGCTGCTAGCTGATTAAAGGAGCTTCGTTTCTTAATACTTAATACTGAAATGTTTTTGACCAGATGCTTTACTTTCTCTTTAACTCCATTAAATCTTACAGCAGCAGCAACTTATTAATTACTTACCACATACACATACATGACTAAATCAAGAGACATGAAATACATCATTCAATTAAAGGGATAGTTCACCCAAAAAGTAACATTCTGTCACCATCATTCCACACCTGTATGAGTTTCTTTCTTCTGCTTATTCCAAAAGAAGATACTTTGAAAAATACTGATAACCAAACAGTTTTGGTTCCCATTGATTTCCATGGTATTTTTTGTTCATACAATGGGAACCAAAACTGTTTAGTTACCAATAACCTTTAAAATATCTTCTTCTGTGTTCAGCAGAAGAAAGAAATATACAGATTTGGAATGATAACGTTAATGAAACAGACCAATAATAACAGAGAAATGAACAGACTGTAATCTATTATTTATTAGCATGGCTGCAATTTATATCTGTGGTCAGAAATGAACCAGGCCTCATGACAAAAGTGCCATCAAAAATAACAACCTTTGCTGTATTTTAGTTTAGTATGAGTTTAAATAAGTATAATAGACATATGTTTTCACATGTTTAGAAATGTCCTTATGAAGGTAAAAAAAAAAAAAAAACCTTTATTAATAAATGTATTATTATTATTGTTGTTGTTGTTATTATTATTAATATTATCATAGATTTAATTAGTATTTTTTTGTTATTATTATTTTATTTTTTAAATAACAACAATAATTACAGCTGTTGTTATAAAATAATTGTTATTGTTTTTATTTATTTATTTATTGTTCTGATTTAATAATTATCATCGTCATCATAAACAAATGAACTAAAGATGTCCTTAGAAAGGTAAAAAATCAAATACTTTATTTTATTATATAATTTAATTTTCATTATTGTTGATTTAATGATTATCGTTAATGTTGTTGATTTTATTAATAATAACAATAATTACAATAATAACAATAATTTGTTGTTGTCGTTATAAAATTATTATTTTGATTGTTTTATTTATTTTTGTTGTTGATTTTAATAGTAATCATCATCATCATAAATTTTACAATAAAACCAAACAAACCAAACCAAACATATTGTACTACCAATAGTCCTGTTGTTTCTATAAATAAATATCTTACAACATACTTTTAAGTAAAACTGTTTAATAGACTCTATTGAAACCAAACTTGTCATTTCAGCTGCATGTCTTCAGCAGTCAGAGCAGCAGAGAGAGGGGTTTTGTTTATTGTCGTTGTGTCGTCATAAGGCTCTGCTGCCAGTGCCCTGGCCCTGAACCGCAGCTTCATAAAACACTTCCAGAGAAATTAAAGAGGAACAGAGAGGCAGAAAAACACAGAAAATAAAGAGAAGAACTTTCATCAGGAGCCAGGCTCTTCAGAGAGAGGTCTCATCCTCCGGCCTCTGTTTATACTTTCTCATGTAAATCTCTCTCTCTCTCTGGTGCTGCCAAGAGCCGTCACACTGGAGCAGGAAGACCGTGCAGCTTTAATGACAGAAAACAAGAGAAAAAACACTGCCTGGATGATCCGCCTCATCCCAGTTTTTCAACTTGCAATACAATACATGTATATAATACAACACTGTTTAAAATGAAGACTAATAGTATTATGGCACTTTCTGGATCATGTGCACAGTTAATGTGATTCTTTAGACACAAAAGGAGAGCTGACTTCATCCACTAAATAACACCAGCTGGTTGAAAGTTGCAAAATTGGCTCAAAGAAGCTCCAGAAAAAAACTTTCTTTGCAGATTCCACTTTAGTTTGATATTTAGAAATCTTTAAGTGTGATCTAATTTTGCAAAAACTGTATGATGCCGCTAGTTAGTTGAAGTTAGTATGTAAGACTAGATGTGAATCAGTAAACAGTTTTTGAGGTTACCGGTGCTGACGCACAGACATTATTAGCGGTTGTAAACCATATTAGCAAGATTGCTGCAGACTTGCTTTGTGTTCACATTCTGACGAGATGGTACAGGATGTGTAAACATCACATCCACACCTGCTTGCATGCTAGAGTGTGTGTGGATTTACATGTTTTTGCACGCAAGTCAGCTAGCTTACTTTGGCACATGAAACCCTGGTGATAGATGTTTTCAGTCAGCTGCCGCTGAACTTGTTTTTAATAATAATATTCTTATTAATAATTATATGCATTTATTACCAAACTATGCAAATATAAGTCCAAATCCATGAGAATTGCTATTATATTATATTATAGGTCCCACTTTATATTAGGTGGCCTTAACTACTTTGTACTTACATTTAAATTAATCATTTGGCACAATGCACTTATTGTGTACATACATGTTTTTACATTGTACTTATATTTTTAAAAATACCTATATGTAATTACATCTGTAATTAATTTCTGTAATTACATTTATAACTACACTGTTGACCCATCCCTTACACCTTAACCCACCCTTAAACCTACCCATACCACCAAACCTGTTCCTAACCTTACCCGTATCCCTCCTCAATAGCAGCAAATATGTTTTGGAATACAGTATGACCAAAATAAGTACATTGTACTTACTTTTTGATGCAAGTACATAGTAGTTAAGGCCACCTAATATAAAGTGTGACCATATTATATTATATCATATTTTATACACTCCTGAACAAAATCTTAAGACTGGGGGAAACATTACAAGTAATTGTAACACATTTCGCGCTGGTGAAGGTTGTAAGTACTGGTTCAAAATACCAAAAGAAGAAACAGGAGCAAGAGACAAAAAATAGAGAATAGGCAATTTATTGAAAACTGCATTTAAACTCAAACAGGCTGTTCATCAGCTGAT
>JAFVLL020009390.1:15809-53393 GCA_021397915.2 Tor tambroides | reverse complement strand
TTATACATCATCTGAAAGCTGAATAAATAAGCTTTCCATTGATGTATGGTTTGTTAGGATAGGACAATATTTGGCTGAGATACAACTATTTAAAATTCTGGAATCTGAGGGTGCAAAAAAATCAAAATATTGAGAAAATCGCCTTTAAAGTTGTCCAAATGAAGTTCTTAGCAATGCATATTACTAATCAAAAATTAAGTTTTGATATATTTACGGTAAGAAATTTACTAAATATCTTCATGAAACATGATCTCTACTTAATATCCTAATGATTTTTTGGCATAAAAGAAAAATTAATAATTTTGATCCATACAATGTATTTTTGGCTATTGCTACAAACATACCCCAGCGACTTAAGACTGGTTTTGTGCTCCAGGGTCGCAAATATGCAGAGGCTGAGAGAAAATGGAAGAAGGAGAGACAGCAAGTATCACGTGAAATATTTCTTCAATATGTTTAATAAAAATTCAAAGAAGCCAAATATTTTATTTAATACAATTAATAAAGTGATTTTTCCTGTTCCTAATCGCCTGGATGCTAATAAAAAAAATGTGTGAGGCTTTTTTTTTTGCAATTTTTTGTAATAAAGTTGATTATCTTTGGGCACTGATTATCCTAGTGACAACTATTTTTTTCTTCCAAAATAAAATCTTTATTGTTTGAAAGGAAAAAAAAGTACAGCAATAAATATTAGTATTGCAATTTTTGCAAATCATGATTATTATTAATAATACCATTATTATTATTATTTTACAATACAATAAGGAGTGGTCTAGGTTTTTCTTTTTCTTTTTTCTTCCTTTGTTTAGCTGATCACATGCCTGATTGTTGTTTCTCCTTTAGCTGAAGTAGGTTTTAAAAAAATGCATCCAGTTTCATGACACTCACACAGGGTCAGAGGTCACAGCAGGTCCATCACTGGATTTAGGGGGCTCAATCATGGATCTGTTGCTCTTCATACACACACAGCTGGATCCTGGAGATGCTGCTCTCTGAGTGTCAACAGGAGCCTCCTGATCTCTCTCCTCATTCACACTCATTCCACAGGCTGTTCTTCTGCTTCTCTTCTTATGACAGGCTTGATTTCAGGCTTGTATGAAGAAACCGAGAACATACACTGGATTTTACTATCTGGTGATCAGAAATGAGAAGGCACTTTGACTGAAGCGGCCGGGCACCCTGTGGCGTATATATATAAAACACTTACCAACATGAAAAAATACTTATTAATAGTAAACACTATAGTGTTAGTAAAATGTATTATACTGTATATTATAGTATTTACAACACTGTTAATGAATGCTACAACATACTGTAGTATTAACTATAATGAACTGATAAACTGTAATAAATACTAGTATACTTTAGCTTTTACTATAAACTGTAGTGTATTTTAGTATAATATACCCTATAATTGTAGAAAATTTAGTACAGTTTTGGGTAAAGTAATTTGTTTATATTACTATAGTTGTTATATTACCACAGCAACTATAGAATTACCACAACAAATTAATTCAAGTACTTTACTATAGTATGGTTCAAAAACACAATGCCTATAGTATTTACCATAAATTTACCAAATATTTGGTATTTTATTTATATTTACCAAAATATAGCATTTTTTCATTGTTCAAGGCTTTTGAAATTAATATGATCAGTACTGTATAAATATATTTCACATTAAATGCCCATACTCTGTGTCTTTAAGTTCAAGTAACAATATGACGGAAACAATTTTTCACATAATGCAGTCAAATGGTTGGTTGGTTAAAATCAATATGTAATTAATGTAAAAATGTATTTTCCAAAACTAACATCACTGAAACCAACTCCCACTCTGTGACTGCTGGACTGTAGACGCGGGTCTCCAGCTGGTAAAGTATTCAGAGCAGACGTGTTTTAGTGTTTTGAGGTGTGTTAGCTCGATATAAGATCTATTTAGACGCAAAAGATCGTCGTTGCTACTATATGTTTTAAACTCACCGTGCGTGACATGTGAAGACATTATTAGAAATCGAATCCTCCGAAATCGCGTCTCTGATACGATCACTTTTGGTTTCACTTTATGAGACAGACAGGTGTGTTCCGCTAAAAACAACCAGCTCCTCCCCCAAAATTGGACTAAACATGATGACGTTGGACTACGTGCTTTATATACTTACACATATGATACTTTTAGAAATAATACTAAAATAAAATGTTAAAATAATACTGATTGATTCAGATATTTCACTTTTGTTTGTTTGTTTAGTTTTAGTTTTTAAAGCTGTAGGCCTACATAAAACAAAACATACTTAGTATTTATACAAAACATACTTCTATTTAACTTAATTAACTTAAAGTAATTTAATATTTCGATGAGTGTGTGGTTCACCAGTTTGCTCATAAACTCTGTGTATTGTCACAGAAATTGTTACTTCTTAAAGGGTTAGTTCACCCAAAAATGTGATAATTAGCTCATTATTTACTCACCCTCAAGCCATCCTAGGTGTATATGACTTTCTTCTTTCAGATGGATGCAATCAGAGCTGTAGTAGCAATGTACTATGCTCTCAACATGAGTGAGTCCAACGTGTGGCCAAGGATATCCACTGTACCAGATTAAATGACTCATTAAGGCTAAGAAACTCTTTTGATAGTGTATTTGTTGGGCAATATGAACGTTAAAATTACCAGTCAATAAAAAGCAGTCATAATTTGAATTGACGTACCCCATAAATTATGTAAACTGATTTGATTTACAATATGCTGGTCCAAATGCTGCCTTGTTTTTTTTGTTTTGTTTGTTTTTTAATAACAAATGTGCTTCATAAACATACAAATGCCCAGAAGACAAGAGCCCAATCAAACACTAACTGTGACATTAAACAAAATATTATTTTTAATAAACTGATTACATCTAAATTGATGTTATAAGCTTTTGTAGATGTCTGACAGAAATAAAGTCAATCTGGTTATTAATAAGTGAAGCTGATGCTGTTTGTGCAGTTGTTTAATCATGCTCTGCTGAGATCTTGAGAGATTTAATGTCTTCTTTCATTTCAGTTGATTTCATCTAAGGCTGTGGCTGGAAGTCAGTTGTAGTTGTAGTTGTGTTTCTCTTTCATTCCTGATGTGATTCTGCTAGTTAACAGCAGGTGTTCATTACTAATACTCAGTCATTTAATAAAAAAACCCCCAAAAACCAAAAAACAAACAAACAAAAAAAACTCTTTGGCTGAATATGATTTGGTTACACATGTCTGAATCAAGTTATTTGGACATGTACAGTGCACTCCACTAATATTGGCACCCTTGGTAAATGTGAAAATAAATCTGCATTGTTTATCATTTTGATCTTTCATTAAAAAAAATCACAAAATTCTATCCTATCATTGAAGTAAAACAATTGAAAGTGAGGGGAAAATCTAATTGTGAAATAAATGCTTTCTCTAGTTCATGTTGGCCACAATTATTGGCACCCAATTATTGCAACATCCTTTTCCCAAGATAACAGCTCTGAGTTTTCTCCTATAATGCCTGAAGAGTTTGGAGAACACCTGATAAGAGTGTTAAGAGTGATATCAGAGACCATTTTCTTCATCCAGAATCTCTCCAGATCCTTCAGATTCCCAGCTCCATGTTAGTACTTCTCCTCTTCAGTTCACCTCACTCATTTTCTGTAGGGTTCAGGTCAGAGGACTAGGACGGGCATGGCAAAAGCACCCATTTTTGTGTTGATTTTGATGTTTGTTTTGGATCATTGTCTTGATGGACGATCCAAACATGGTCCATTATTAGATTTCTAACAGAGGCAGTCAGGTTTAGATTTTTTTATCTGTAGGTATTTGAGAGAATCCATGATGCAGTGCATCTGAACAAGATGTCCAGGACCTCCTGCAGAAAAATAGGCCAACAACATTAAAGATCCAACAGTATATTTAAACGTGAGCATGGGGTACTTTTATGTCCTTTTATTCATCTGGTGGGTTTGCTGCCAAAAAGCTCTTTTTCAGTTTCATCTGACCATAGAAGCCAGTGCCATTTGAAGTTCCAGTCGTGTCTGATAACTGAATATGTTGGAGTTTGTTTTTGGATGAGCGAGGATAATTTTTCTTGAAACCCTCCCAAACAACATGTGGTGATGTAGGGGATGTTTGATTTTTTTTTTTTTTAGGCTTTCTGACCCCAAGACTCAACTAATCTCTACAATTCTCCAGCTGTGGTCCTTGGAGAGTTTTTGGCCACTCAAACTCTCCTCCTCACTGTGCATTAGGATGATATAGACACCAGTCCTCTTCCAGGGAGATTTTTAACATCTTTAGTTGATAGAAACCTCTTAATTATTCCCCTGATGGTGGAAATGGGGATTTTCACTGCTCTAGCTCTTTTCTTAGAGCCACGTTCTATTTTGTGAAGCTCAACAATCTTGTTCTGCACATCAGAGCTATATTCTTAGGTTTTACTCCTTGTGATGGATGAATAAGGGAAGCTGACCTTTGTGTTTCTCATATTTATAATAATGTGGAACAGGAAGCCATGGCTGGGCAATTTCATGCTCTTAGTCACCCTGGTGTGCTAAAAAATGTAAATATGAACAGGAATATACTTCAGAGATATTTTACCAATAAGAATTTCTAGAGGTCAATAATTGTGGCCAGTATTCATTGGTGAAAAACATTTATTTGAGATTTTCTCGCCACTTTCAATTGTTTTACTTCAATGATAGGTTAGAATTTTGTGAATCGTTGAATGAAAGATCAAAAGGATAAACTATGCAGATTAATTTTCAAAGCCGACTTTGCTCATATTTACCAAGGGTGCCAATATTAGTAGAGGGCACTGCATAATTTTAGTTTGCTTTAGTTCATGCTAGGCCTACATGAAATATCTGAGTAGATATAAAATATTTCCATCATGTTTCAACCGTCTATGCAAGTTCAGATAAAGTGTTATAATAACATATTAGCAAGTATAATATAACTTTTCTTTACACTTCACTATTATAATAAAATTGGAACCACGCTATTAAAACCAGTAATTTAATTAATCAGTAATAGTGTATTTATTTAATTATTTAGTTGTTTGCAAGCAATTTATAAATCACACACACTTCTTATATTCTCATCTTCTTTTTATGCAATTCAATAGATGAATCCTGATTGTGCAAAATTATGGAATGGATGGTTATGAACAGGTTGACTTATGTGATTGAAAGTAGAAACATTTTTTCAGCATGTCAAAGTGGATTTAGAAAAGGGAGAAATACGATGGATTCAATATTGTGTTTGGAAGCTGACATTCGAAAAGCTCAAGTTAATAAAGAAGTGCTTGTGGGAGTCTTTTTTGATGTAGAAAAAGCTTATGATATGTTGTGGAAAGAGGGGCTTTTAATGAAATTGGAAAGCTTGAGAATTGTTGGAAAAATGTATAACTGGATTTTGAGTTTCTTGTTTGGAAGAACGATTCAGGTAAGAGTAGGGACTGCTTTTTCTCAGATTCTCCCAATTGAGAATGGAACTCCCCAGGGAAGTGTGAGCAGTCCTATTCTTTTTAATTTAATGATTAATGACATCTATCATAACGTTGAACGTTGGAATAGGAAGATCATTGTATGATGGAGCACTATGGAAAAGGGGGCAAAATATTTTATTTGTAGAAAATAAAATGCAAAAAGCAGTGAATGAGGTGGAAAATTGGGCGAATAGTTGGGGTTTTCGGTTTTCTGTGGCAAAAACACAAGTAATATGGTTTTGAAAAAGAAAAAGAATCCAAGCTTGAATGTCAAAATGTATGGTTATCAGCTGGAACAAGTTAATGTAGTAAGATTTTTGGGTATGGGGACTCTAAGTTAAATTTTAGAATACATATTCAGAAATTGATAGAAAAATGCAAAAAAGGAATAAATGTATTAAGGTGCTTGTCAGGAGCTGAGTGGGGGGCAAGCTGTCAGTCATTGAAAAGAATTTATTGTGCTGTGATTAGGTCAAACATAGATTATGGTAGTGTAGTATACAGTTCAGCGTATACGACAGCGTGTTCCAGTTCCTGCCAATATCCAGCAACTTCGCACAGCCATTGAAGAGGAGTGGACCAACATTCCACAGGCCACAATCAACAACCTGATCAACTCTATGCGAAGGAGATGTGTTGCACTGTGTGAGGCAAATGGTGGTCACACCAGATACTGACTGGTTTTCGGACCCCCCCAATACAGTAAAACTGCACATTTTAGAGTGGCCTTTTATTGTGGCCAGCCTAAGGCACACCTGTGCAATAATCATGCTGTCTAATCAGCATCTTGATATGCCACACCTGTGAGGTGGATGGATTATCTCGGCAAAGGAGAAGTGCTCACTAACACAGATTTAGACAGATTTGTGAACAATATTTGAGAGAAATAGGCCTTTTGTGTACATAGAAAAAGTCTTAGATCTTTGAGTTCAGCTCATGAAAAATGGGGGCAAAAACAAAAGTGTTGCGTTTATAATTTTGTTCAGTGTAGATTTACAAATTCACAAAGTAATAAAAAAACCGGAGATGAACATGCCAACTGAATTAGTAGTTCAACAATATATAATGCAAGAGTATTATTCTGTGTTACAGGTATTTACAGATGGGTCTAAGGAAGCAGAGTCTGGAAAAACAGCAGCAGCAGTGCAGTCATGGCCAAAAATATCGGCACCCTTGGTAAATATGATCAAAGAAGGCTGTGAAAATTAATCACATTTATTTCATAATGAAATTTCCCCCCCCATTTTAAATTCGTATTATCCAATGAAAGGTTAGATTTTTGTGAATTTTTAAAATTAAAGATCAGAAGGATTAACAATGCAGATTAATTTTCACAGCCTTCTTTGATCATATTTACCAAGGGTGCCGATATTTTTGGCCATGACTGTATATATTTCTACTTTTAAAATAAAAATTGCAAAAAGATTATCAGATCATGTGTCAGTTTTTACTACTGAATTATTAGCTATTATACTAGCTCTACAGTGGATCGAAGAAGTTCAACCAGAAAGAATTGTGATAGCGACTCAATGGCTGTGCTCACTAGTCTACTAAATGGTAAATCTGAAGCTAGACAAGACTTAGTATTTGAAGTTTTACAAAGTTTGTTTAGAATAAGGCAGTTAAGGATAGAGGTCAATTTCCTCCATGCACATGTGGGTGTGGATGGAAATGAGGACGTAGACTTGCTAGCAAAGAAAGCATTAAATCATCCACAAATAGAAATTAAGTTAGCTTTAATTAAAGCTGAAGTCAAGAGAGTGATATCATTTGAAGTAAGTAAGAAACGGCAAAAGTTATGGAATAGTGGGTCTAAAGGAAGACATCTTTTCCGGATTCAGGAGTATGTTGGGAATGAGAGAAAACGATATGGAAATAGGAAGAAAGATGTCATTATTTCAAGACTAAGATTGGACATACAGCAAACTATAGTCTTTATAAGCATGAATCGGGAAAGTGTGACAAATGTGGATAATTGGAAACAGTGCAGCATATTCTTATTGAGTGTTCTGCATATGAACGGGAGAGATTTCAGTTAATACAAGAATTAGGATGGGTGGGAGTTGATAATATTTCTTTAAAAGTATTGTTAGGAAACTGGTCAAGGCAATCAAGAGTGCATGACATATTATTTAAATACCTGAAAATCACAGGAACAATAGATATAATCCATTTTTTTTGTTTGTTTTATTTATTTTTGTATTTCTTTCTTCCAAACCTATGCACACGCCACACTCCAGATCAGTAGGTGGCGGTAATGCACCTTTCTCGTTGGCTTGCCAAACCGCCATAAAACACCAGAAGAAGCGGTGATCTTCCGGCCAGCAGGCGGCTGTAGTGAGTCCTCAGCGGTGGAGCTCGCGAAGAAGAAATCGGCTGGTTGTTTGGAAACCTCAGTAAACTTGAACAGCAGCAGCCGTTGGACTTCTTCAATAGCTAATACAGCATTCACATTCCCACATAAACCACGCGACTGTATAGCATTAGACTCGTATACCTCTTAGTTTTGTTGTTGACCGCTAGGTAACGTTAGTTGATCATGAACGTGGCTAAAAGTGGCTATCGCGTTTTCTCTGCCAACTCCACGCCCGCGTGCACTGAACTCTCTAAGAAGATTACCGAGTAAGTATCCTATGACCAACTGCTCACTATTTAACAAGGATCGTGATCTGAGATGATGATCTTGATGTTGTATGAATGCGCAGTGATGTTATTGGATTTCGGCCTGGAGATCAGCAGAAAACACGACAGCCTGGCCTGTTTCTTCATGTCGTTATTTTGATGTCGAATAATAAAAAACTACTTCTGCCAGCTGCAGTAGTTTATACTATGTGGATTTGGACTGATAACTGTGGACGTCTGGTGTTAAGTGTACTTACTGTGGGAAGTCAATGCAATGTTTTCTCCACATGAAGAGAGCAGGGAAACTGGTGAACAGTGGGCTATTCATCACATTATAAGCTGAGCATGTGACAGACTGCGCTTGGAAATAGCCTGCATTCATTGCAAATAGTGCCTGAAATAATACAATCAGGTTGTCATGCAGCTCTGTTTGAAAGTGATTTTCATGATAAGACAGGTTTGGCATACCTGTGTTGATTTTCTGCTTGTGTTTGTTTGCGCAGGCGTCTTGGAGTTGAGCTGGGGAAATCTGTTGTTTACCAGGAGTCAAACAGAGGTGATCAATCATGCTTTATTTACACACATCAGTGACCCTTGGCACCCTGTCGCTTTTAACATGGACCTAAATAGATGTTTAAACCTCGTTCTCATTACTGTAATCACTACATTCTTGCAGTTTCAAAAAACTTAATCAGTATCTGTCAGTAAAAGTCATAAGAATGTGTATGAAATCACACAAAACTTAATGTGTCTCATTTACTAATAATTACGTTATTTGTATGCACAGGACATGAAAACCTCACAACATGAATCCGTACACACATGACTGTCTTGTTAACCTCGTTCTAATGTTAATGAATTTAGACTACTCTAAATGAGCAGCCGTGTGCCCAAACCATCTCCATATAAGGGCTTTCTACACAGCCTTTACTTTACAGCCTCAGCAAACATGTGACGCTCTCTTTAACCTTTAATACAGACCGCTGATTAGCCAGCTGTACGTACGCATCTGCGTTTTTATACAGAGAAACCTCACAGCTCAAGCTCTGTTGCTGCTTTTCTTACTCTTTCACATATTTTTGGTCACACTTTATTTCAAGGTCCAGTTCTCACTATTAATTCAGTTCAGGTTTATTTGTATAGTGCTGTTCACGATGCAGATCGTGGCAAAGCAGCTTTACAGAAAATTAAAGTTTCTACATTATATTGAGTAATAGCTCATCTCAAGTTGATATCCATATGGCAGAAATGTACGGTGGAAAACAAGCAGTTAGTTAATGTCATGTAATCAAACAGACGGTGAACACTATTAACAGCAATGATTATATGTTGCGATCAAACTTATAGCAAAATTTGGGAGTTTTGTATGTTGTCTGAAGGCTGGCATCATCTGAGGTCTTCTGGTTTTAGTAAATCTGAAGATATTGCAATTATGGTAATGTGCAATTAATTATATTTAATGTAATGGCGATTGAGATGTGATTAAATGGTCTTAACAGTGGTTAATAATGGAATGAAATGATGATAATTATTAAGAAGAAGAAGAATCTTAATGGAATAATGGTCTTAAAATAGGCTGTTTCTTTATTCAAAATATAGCTTCTTATTTTTATTTTGAGGTAAAAGTTTCCATTTTCTTTCTGAGGTTCACCCAAACAGGTTAGTGTCAACTAAATAATCCATTTACCATTGTTATTTTGATGTTTTTGCTTTTATCTGACAGAAACGAGAGTTGAGATTAAAGAGTCTGTGAGAGGCCAAACAATCTTCATCATCCAAACCATTCCCAGGTAAGAGCGCCAGTGAGAGGCAGTGTGTTGAATCCAGCTCAGGATAGGAAATCAGCATGCTTAGTAAATTCAGACTGTTTAAACTTATTTGTGCCTGTGAATTTTTTCATAACACTATAGATTAATTGCTGTCTATATGTAGTATATAATCTACACTATATTGCCAAAAGTATTGGGTCGCCCCCTTCTAATGAACAGGTTTGACTACTTTAGTAATTTCTATGAGTATAAATCTTAATGTTTAAGCATATAATGATATTCTAGGGAATTGTGTGCTTCTAATATTATAGCAACAGTTTGGACAGGACCCTTTTCTATTCTAACATGACAATGCCTCTGTGTATAAGACAAGGTTCAAAAAGAAAATTACTGATTCAGTCAGTGTGGAAGAACTTGACTGGTCTGCATCAAACCAAGTCCTAATCCCAGTTTAACACCTCTGGTATGACTGTAAATGCAGGCCTTGAGCCAAAAACTCAAATGACTTGCCAACAAATGACTTGTACATACACTATATAGACAAAAATATTGGGACACCTCCTTCTTTAGAACAGAAAATGCACTTCCAAATCTGTGGCAACAACGATAGGGAACATAATTCATGTATTTAAAAATTGTATTTCCATCTCTGTTGCAACAGTTTTACAGAGAAGTGTCTAAAATGACTGTACCCATATGTACAAGTCATTGATGTTTGGTGATGAGTTTTTGGCTCAAGATTTGTCACACCAGAGGTTAACTGGGATTAGGACTTTTGGTTTGTTCAGAACCCGGTTAAATTCTTCCACACTGACTGAATCAATCATTTTCTTTTTGAACCTTGCCTTATACACAGAGGCATTATATAGAGCTGTTTAGAGTTCATATATTCACCATATAATTGCCATGATTTTTCACGAGCATCATTGTACATTAAATGATATTTTTAATGTGCATTTTATTTGCCAATTCTGACACCATTTGCCTTCCCTTATGTATTTTGACTTTCTTTTTTTCCGTGGAATACAAAAGGTGCAAAGTGAAGTCTACACGGCGTCTTACCTTGTTTTTTTTTGCTAAATTGCATGTCTCAGATTGCAGTTCTCAGCAGGCATTGAAGCTCTTTAGAACAATTATCTAAAGTCCATTTGTCTGTGTCCGTCAGAGATGTTAACACTGCTATTATGGAGTTGCTGATTATGGCCTATGCACTGAAGACCTCCTGTGCCAAGAACATCATCGGCGTGATTCCGTACTTCCCCTACAGTAAACAGTGTAAGATGAGGAAGAGAGGATCTATAGTGTGCAAACTGCTCGCTTCCATGCTAGCTAGAGCAGGTAATGGCTGTCATGTTCCTACTTCTGTTTTCACAGTAACAGTCAAAAATGTGGACACCACAGTCAGTCTTTATTATTATGGTTGACTGCTTTTTCTTAACCCTCTGCTCCAAATTAAAAATATGCATTTTAAAAATCGTTTCAGTTGACTGAAAAGAAATTCATACATAATTTATATTTGTCTACATTGACTAATGCTTAGCATTTTAGCGTTCAAAAAATAAATAAACGGTGTCTAAACTGTTTACTGATATGGTTATGTGTTACACCATTATGGTCCAGAGTGTTATTTCATCAGCTTTTAATAATTTGCAATGTTAACTAGGTCTGACTCATATAATCACCATGGATCTGCATCAGAAAGAGATCCAGGGCTTCTTTACTTTCCCTGTGGACAACCTGCGGGCTTCTCCATTCCTGCTGCAGTACATTCAGGAGGAGGTAGGCAGCATTTACAGCCATTAACTGCCACACTTTTTTCTAGTGCTGTCAAATGATTAATCGCATCTAAAATAAAAGGTTTTGTTTACATAATATATGTGTGTATACTGTGTATATTTATTATGTGTGTGTATATATAAATACACACACATACAGTACATATTTTGAAAATATTTCCATGTATATATTTATATTCGTATAATTGATATTATACATAAATATTTATAAACTTAACATTTTTCTTAAATATATACATGTATGTGTGTGTATTTAAATATACGTATAATAAATATACACAGTACATACACATATATTATGTAAACAAAAACTTTTATTTTGGATGGGATTAATCGTTTGACAACACTACTTTTTTATAAATATAGGGGGAAAAAATGTAATTTTTTGTTCTTCCCATTTCTGTTGAATAGATTCCTGATTATAGAAACGCTATCATTGTAGCGAAGTCCCCATCTTCTGCAAAAAGGTAACGGCTCCTGGAACTGTGTTGTATTTGTAATAGATAAAAGTAGGCCTAGATGGAATTTACAGATTTTTTTTTGTTTTTATTTACATATGTGACCCTGGAGCACAAAACCAGTCTTAAGTCGCTGGGGTATATTTGTAGCAATAGCCAAAAATACATTGTATGGGTCAAAATGATCAATTTTTCTTTTATGCCAAAAATCATTAGGATATTAAGTATAGATCATGTTCCATGAAGATATTTTGTAAATTTCTTACCGTAAATATATCAAAACTTAATTTTTGATTAGTAATATGCATTGCTAAGAACTTCATTTGGACAACTTTAAAGGTGATTTTCTCAATATTTAGATTTTTTTGCACCCTCAGATTCCAGATTTTCAAATAGTTGTATCTCAGCCAAATATTGTCCGATCCTAACAAACCATACATCAATGGAAAGATTGTTTATTCAGATTCAGATGATGTATAAATCTCAATTTCAAAAAATTGACACTTAAGACTGGTTTTGTGGTCCAGGGTCACATATTCTGATTTCAAGGGAAAATGTGGATGTGGATTTAAACCGTGTTAAACAGAGATAAAAGCACAACATTTTAACTGAAAGCATTATAAAATTAGACAAAAAGAATAAAAAAAGAGATATTTTGAACACAAAAGATGATATTTTGAAAAATTTTGGTAACCAAACAGTTAGCCGTAGCCAAAAAAAACATGAAAATCAGTGGCTACCAGCAACTGTCAGGTTCCTCAAAATATCTTTTGGGTTTATCAGAAGAAAGAAATTTCACATGAGAATGAGTAAATAATGACAAAATGTCTTTAACTGCGCACTTATAAAAATCATAATTTTATTCCTTGCACAAGCTAATGTTAGACTAGCGCACAAGTTGTTTGGAATTTGATGTGCTTTTTCAGTTTTGAAGCTTGATAAACACAATCATTATTATGGAAAAGATGAGTAAAGGTCATTGCACACGGAGTCTGAAGTTTTCGTGTGTGATTTTTCGCTTTTTCGTATTCGTCATCCTTTCCTATCAAAATGCTTGCTACAGATGCAAAAACGCAGAAAATCGAAATTGATCCGAATTTTTTTATGACAGACGAAAGTTTCGGAGGCAGTGTGTAAACGTGATTGACACAATGTAAGGTTGGATTTATTTATTTATTTATTTTTTTTACGTGCAAAAAATTCGGATGAGAATTTCGGACTCAATGACCTTAAGTCTTAAGGAATGCTAAAAAAAATAAAAAAAACCTTCAAAACTAGCCACTCATATAAAAGTATAGTCAAGAGCAGTGGTGCCCAACCCTGTTCCTGGAGATCTACCTTCCTGTAGAGTTCAGCTCCAACCCTGATCAAACACGACTGAACCAACTAATTAGGATCTGAAGGAGCACTTGATAATTACAGACAGGTGTGTTTGATCAGGGCTGGAGCTGAACTCTGCAGGAAGGTAGATCTCCAGGATCAGGGTTGGGCACCCCTGGTCAAGAGGATCATAAGGAACATCTCTGTATGTCCCCCCTCTCTTCAGGGCTCAGTCGTATGCGGAGCGTCTGCGTCTTGGTCTGGCCGTCATGCACGGAGAAGCACAGTGTTCAGAGTCCGACATGGCAGATGGGCGGCATTCTCCTCCATGTGTCCGCAACACCTTTGGTCACTCCGGCTTGGAGTTGCCATGTAAGAGTCACCACACTCTGAATCTGCAGGTTGTTGCTGCTCATCTCAGCAGCTCCAACCCAGTGATTAAGCATTAATGTTATTAAGAGGCTGAACCAGGATATAAACACAAACTAGATCAGAAAGACATTTTGTGATAGCATTGCACCCCAAAAATCAAAAGTAACATTAGGTAGTTATTTTTCACAAAGAAATGAATTTTAATATTTATGGGACACTTTTTTTTTTTTTTTTTTTTTCAGGAAAATGGTAGAATTTCAATCTCATCACTGTAATAAAAAACACATAAATATTAAACTATAACAAAAGTACAAAAGCGAATGAACAAAAATGTGCTTAACTGTCATGAAAATAATACCACATTGCAAAAAAGACTTTTTATGTTGATCCAAAGTAAATTTACAAAAATATATTTACTTTTACTTTTGATTTTGGGGTGAAAAAAAACATGTTTTTGTAAGTTTTATAAAATGAGCCTGTTAATTAAGGGTTCGATTGCAGCATTCAGCTTGCAAAATAGCTGATTCTGGAAATTAAGGAGGTCAAGCTAGGTCAAGAATGGGGAAGGTTAAAAAAACCCTTCATTTATCACTGTCTCTAGATGTTTACAAAGACTTTGTCTCAAAACCTACTAAAACAAGCCACTTAGACAGCACTCTCCAGAGTCTCCTCTGTTCTGTTCCAAACCTATTGAACAAAACCAAACTAAAAAAAATACAACAAATACTCAAAAGTGACAGGAATGATCAATCATGAAAGCACATTAATTGCGTAATACCGGAACATTTCACACTGACGGAAAACATATCAAAATGAAGTCTTAGAGCCAAAATGCCACAAAATTAACACTATCTAGTGGTCCATTTAAAAAAAAAAAAAAAAATCTTTAAAAATAGATCTGTCTGAAGCATCTGTATATATAGACCAACAATTAAAGAATTACACAAAACGTGATTTCCTGTGACAAGAATTCGATTGCATGACGAACAGTTCAGTTCTGGTGTGTTTAGATAGACACCAACCAATAAGTGAAACAGACTAGGTTTTGAGACACGGTTATTATTTTCACTCTTCCATGTGTTAATTGTTCTAGATTTTAAGATTCTCACTTATGTCTTACCTTGAGCACACAGTTACCTCAGTAAAGAAGATAATTAAGATCATAAACACACATTTATGATATTTAGCATATTAATGTATGAGCAGGTCCTGTGTGATACGTGTCTTGGCCTTTGTCTACTCACACATTGCCTGAGAGCAGTTCACTCCAAGTAGCTCGATGTACATTTATGGTTTTTTGTATGGACTTTGACAATCCTGAAAAGACCCTCAATTTGCTCAATTTCAAAGCACTGGATTCAATGGAACTGAGAAATGTTCAATATAAAGCTTGTAAAATATATTTGATAAGGATTGTTGAAGTCCTGGTTTCATGTCTGTATGTTCTATCATTTGTGTGTGGATTTTTGTTTAACGTGATGTTTATTTATTGGTAATAGGCAAACAACAAGCTCCGTTCCCAGGCATAGAGCTCCCAAGTATGACGGTTAACTCTATTTGCTACCGATCACAGCAGTGAACACGCTGAAATGGTTCCTATTGCATGCGTGCAGTGGCCGAGGTCTCTCAGTGTCTGTGATCCAGCACTCTGAAGCTCTTTATTTACCACGAGTAAACCCGGTTAGAGAGATTTATTCTGTAAATATTTCCCCGTTATAACAAGAGCAGTTAAAATTATAAACTTTTATAAAATATTATGAAGAGTAGGGGTGGTCGGTATGTCCAAAACATCACAATACAGGTATTTTTTTAATATCATGCTATATCGTATTTCTATATAATATTTTCAATATAAAGTTAAATATTTTAATAACCATGTCCTAATGACAATGTTTTACAAATTATAGTTGCTTCATCTTATACATTAATATAAACAAATAAAACATAGTGACTCTAAATTTTGATCATTAGAAGCCATTGTAAAATAGCCGATAAAAGCACACATAATGGCATGAATATATCTACCGATATACCGCCCAGCCGAATAGTTTTTACCTAATTATGGTAACAAAAGAATGAATTAAGCTTCAGAGTGCTTCAGTCGAACAGAACTAAGAAGCCTCAAATGAAGTGCTTATTTTCAAATTCCATGTAATGACCATCGTTCAGAAATGGAACCATTGAATGTCTGTCTGAGAGAGATGCCTTTATTTGTGATCCAGGCTCATCTTGCCAATCAACACTCCATGCCTGCTTATGAAAAATCCCTAGACTAGAGGTTTTAAATGGTAGTCTTTTAGCTGCTTGTAACCAAGGCCCCTGCATTGTCTTGGAAACACATGACCTTAAAAAATAAATAAATAGAGGAAGGTGTTCACTGAAAGTTCATAGAGGTTTAGATACAGTGCTAATTTAAAAAAGCGAATGCTTTTTGTTCATATAAGCTTGTAAAAGTACACAGAAAAAAAACAGTGTTTAGAAAACTTTTAAATATTTATTGTCATACGTAAATACTGTCGTTGGCTATCAGCACTTGTTGGGGTCGTTCACACTGGACATCATCTTGCATTCCATCTTTTTTTTTTTTTTTTTTTTTTTTTAAATTATTGATTATTGGCACTACACAGACATCAGCCATTTATATTCATTGTCTAGTGCCATGAGCACCACATTTTGAAGTAGTGATGCACCAAAATTATTATTATTATTATTATTATTATTGTATAATTTATATACAAATAATAAATATATGTATTTATGTAATATTTATTATTATTATTATTATTATTATTATTATTTATAAATAATAAATATTTATTTAATATGTATAATTATATAATTTTAATATTTATTTAATATTTATTATTATTATTATTATTATTATTATTATTTATTTAATAAATATTTATTATTATTATTATTAATAATAATAATAATAATAATAATTATTATTATTATTAATATTTATTTAAAATTTATTTAATATTTAATACATATTTATTTATTATTTACATTAAGTTATTATTTATTTATTTTGTTTTTAATAAAACATTGAATTTTTCATTCAGTTGAAAACCAAAGGCAAAAATAAAGTTTTAGTAATTAAATATGGATACATTTTGGTAGTTAAATTTTAGTAATTCATTTTTAAATTCATTCATTATTTATTTACTTATTTTTAAAAATCTGTTCAGGGTGTAGTAGTCTCAGATTAAAATTAAATCAGTTGTAGTGAAGTTCCTCAGAAACTTGATATTTTTAGCCAAACAAATGTTAAATATTGTAACTCTACAATCATTTTTGATAACCTCTGCTGACGTTTACTTGTAGTTTGTCCACGTTGTGTGGATTTATGGTCAGTGATTTCTGTCTTTTAAAGTTATTTTGGCTGAAACAGAATTGCTTTTTGTTTGCTGCAGTATCCAGCATTATCAGACAGCAGATCACTGTCTGTATTGGTAGTCGCTGCATTTGTCACTTCTCATTTGCATAAAGATAATCTCTGCCATGTGACTAATCACTGCAGGAGGATTACGTCATCGTTATCATGCTGATTGGCTGATGACACAAGACATCTTCATTCTTATAAAAACTCTACAAATAAATATCTCACTTGTAAAACATTTACTATAATATAATGAAATATTTGTCATTTAAATATTGCTTACCAATATGTAATATATATATATTTGATTGTCTGTGGAGAAAGATTAGGGGCTGGGTGATAAGGCAAAAAAAATCAAATCTCATTTTGTCTGTCAGACCAATACAAGATAACTATTTAATTTTTTTTTTTTTTTTTTTTTTTTTTTTTTTTTTTTTTTTTTATACAGCTTTACAATTTAAAAATGTAACTACAGCATGGTTCAAGTAACATTGTCTTTATTATTAAAACTTACAAAATGATCTGATTAAAGAAAGCTCTATTCCAAGTGCAGCACACATGAAGTGGTCAACATGGTGTAAATGTAAAACTAATTCACTTCTTAAATATCTTTGCAGAAAAGATGCATGAAATATGTAAATATTGCGCAGACAGGTCTTAAAAACATCCTGCAGGTATGTTAAGAAATAATGTAAAATAAGAAATATCCTTCATATTTCTTATCCAAAATATAGACGTGCAGTTTTAGAGTTCAACTCAAAAAGGCAATTCAAATTCCAAATGACTAAAAGTATAACACCATATTATTAACAGTAATGTTATTTTTTTGTAAAAACAATGCGGTCGTATTATTTTTCTTTTAACCGTTATCATTGGTGTATTTTCAACGTGTCTAATTGTAACTAATATTTTTGCTAATTTTTGTTCAAAGCCATGGTTCCTCAATCAATCAATGAATGAATCAGTCAGTAGTGGTGAAACATTACATTCACATTAATGTAATAAAAACTGTAAAAATCACCCAGCCCTAATAAAAACACTGTGTGTGGTTGCTGGTGCCTCCATTTGCACCTATCTACTGTAGGTCTTTTTAAGTCAAGAACCCATCCTCTGTGAACGATGCCTTTCAAAGATGCTATTTTACAGAACAACGACTCCTTAAAGCAGTGGTCTATTGAATATGATTAGGAGAGAAGGTCCGTAAGCCTCATTAACCTGTAAAACTGAAGGTATAAATATAGAAAAGCATTGTGGGTCGTGCTCTTAATGAAAGGCATGTGTTGAAGGCATGCATTACTCCTATAACCCCCTTGTATTCTTAAATCGACCCAGCAGTCTTCCTCTCTCTCGTGATTACTTGGGTCGGAGTGTGTGTTTTGGCTGTGTTCCTGTGACCTTCCTCTGGATGAATGACATTAGCCCTTCTTGACCACTCCTGAATTACAGCGATGTCCTGGAGTCTGTCATGTTGGCTCGAGGACAGATTGATTGATGTGTAGTTTCCTGCACTGACTCTTAGTGTAAAACCTCTAGATGTTCGCCTCTATGATTGGGTATATTGGGGACCAAGAGATGATCATTTTGATTTCTGCATGGCATGAGTTTTTCATCCCTATTTGGATTGAATTGTAGGTGGGGTAAAATGGGAAGCGTTCTCCAACAAATAAGCTAGTGTTATGTGTAATTGGGTCCATGCAGGACTTTTCAAATGGTTAAATGATACTTGTGTATATGGGTTGGTTGGGCCATTGCCTAAACTTCTAGCCATTGCATAAACTTGAACCCATCTTACCCAATCTACTCTAATGATGGAATGTGATTGATTGGCCTCTTGGTCTACAGACAATTTCCTGAAATGTTTTGAAAAACTAGTTGATGTTTGTCTTTATAGTAATGATGGCCAAGGAGAAACCACCCATCACTGTTGTCGGAGATGTTGGAGGCCGCATCGCCATCATTGTCGTAAGAAATGTGTATTTTTGGACTAGGTATCAGTGTGACAGTAATTTTTGATTGACGGGATGAGCAGTGCATGTTGTTTCTGCCCTTTAGGATGACATTATTGATGATGTGGAGGACTTTGTGGCAACAGCTGAGATTCTGAAGGAGAGAGGAGCTTATAAGATCTACATCATGGCCACCCACGGCCTCTTGTCTGCAGACGCCCCGCGCCTCATCGAGGAGTCCGCCATAGACGAAGTGAGTCTTTCAGCTTGTTTATAATGCACCTCCATTGAGAAGTGAAGGGCTCATTCTAATTCTCCAAAAAAAAGAAGAAAAGCTTTTATTGAAATGAGAATTTTACATGCTTTTACTGTCTACATGCTTCATGCATTTTCTGAAAAAAAAAAAAAAAACTCTTATGATTCCATTAGGCTATGTTCACACTTGGCATCTTTTTTGAAGCTGCCAGCATCTGTTTTGCATTATAATCCTATGGAGAAAACCGTGTTTTCAAAAAAGTCCTTAGCGCTTTTTTAAAACGCCACCGCCGGCGTCTTTTTCTGCAGCTCAGAGCATCTTTTCAAGTTGAAAAAGTTTCAGGAAAAAAAAAAAAAACGCCCTACGTCAAGCGCCTTTTTGACAAGTGAGTGGCGAGTCGTTTCCATAACAACAAAAACAAGAAAAATGGAGAAGATGGTCGGTAGACAGATTGTACTAGTTTCAGAGCACAAGGAGTTGTATGATATGAGCACACAACTCTATGTAGTCTAAAATATGCGGCAAACCATGCATCATCCAACCAGAGCTCCTGGACTAAATTGTTGGAAGCACCGTACAGTTTCTTCCCCGTATAATGTCGTGCTCTCATAAACGTCATTGTGAACTGACATTACCCTCCCCGTTAACTTCAAAAGCCAACGCAAGAGCCAACTTTTTACTCTTTCTCGACATTTCTACAGCACTAGGCTATTGTTGCAGCTGTTGTTATAGCAACAGAAGACGCCCTCTGCTGCTATTTGTTACCAAAATGCTGTCAGCTTTTTATTTGACTAAAAAAGCGCTCGTCAACTTTTTCTTGTCAAAAAAGACGCCAAGTGTGAACACGCCCTTATAGTACAGAACGGTTGAAATAATATGACTTTAGTAACAGTTAGATTTTGCAAGGCTCTAACCAACCATAACCGTGTATTTAGGAATGGAGAAACATTGCAAAACTGTCGTTCAAAGATATTATTGACAGGATGCATATGGAGGTTCCTGAATTAGGAAAAGAAGGTCATTCTTCAGCTGTAACACTTTCAAATGGGGGAAAAAAGGAATTCATGAAGGTTTTTGAATAGACAATCGCCATTATTTCCTAATAATAAGTTAGAAGTCCATTAGCTGTTTAATTAGCATTAAATATTGATGTGAATTAGTGTATTAAATGATGTATCATGACCAAATGTTTGGGATATCTTTATGGTCTTCCAGGTGGTGGTGACCAACACTGTCCCTCATGAGGTGCAAAAGCTGCAGTGTCCTAAGATCAAGACAGTGGATGTCAGTATGATCCTGGCCGAGGCTATCCGACGCATTCACAACGGGGAGTCCATGGCCTACCTGTTCCGCAATATCACTGTAGACGACTAGCCTACAAACAGATGGTGAGGGGTAGAGTTTAGGGAAATATTTCCCCTCTCACACAGTTGAGAGGTGTGCCAACACAGTTCCCCATTCCCAACCGAACAAACACTGCAATCACCTTCATTTCCCAAATAAACACATTTTACTCTGCAAAATTAACGTAAACTTCCATTGCCAAATTATATAGTTGAAGTCTAAAATAAATGAAGATTTACTCAAACATTTGCCAGTGTGCAGATATGAACATAGATATGAAATGATGCAAAGAACAATTTATGCAAGTGTTCACTTACCTTTTCCCTTTGTTTTAACCTTTAAGTGATACTCTGCAGTAAAATCAGCAGTTTTAGATTTACTGGTAAAACTTTACAATAAGATCCCATTGGTTAACATTAGTTAACTCATTAACTAGCAATGAGTTCATTCATTTGTTGCAGTATTTTTTCATATTTTTAACATTAGTAAATCAAAATACGGTTCATTATTAGTTCATATTAGCTCAGTTTGAACAGATACTTTTTATTTTAATAATATATTATTAAATGTTGAAATTAACATGTACTATGAATAACTCTTTCCCCGCCAGAATTTTTGAACAAAAGTTGCCAGCCACTGCCAGCATTTTTGATCTCTTTCACTAAAATTTCATGATCCCCAGAATATTTTGTTGTTTGAATATCTGTACATGCAGTACATAAAAAACAGAGCCTCTACTTTTTAACATTCTAGCTTCAAGCATTCTTTTTTTTTATTAACACTTGAATGTAGGCAAGTGTGATTAAAAAAGCAACATTTTGTGCAAAAAGCTAATAAAATTATCAAGTACTACATCTGGATCATATTCAGTACAATGATCAAAGCATAGATACAGTAGATGGCTTCCATCAGCATCCCTAAAACTTCACAGTCCTTTACCACTTCCTCGGTCGATATTTCATGCTGTAATGTTGTTGATGATCGCATTATTTTTCATATGCATATGCTTACATATAAGATCGCTCCTTTCCGCTTCTTCTTTGCCTGTATATTTGATCGGGAGATTCTGGACTCGATCAGGAGATGCGTTATAGCGCCCCCAGTGTATAACAGTGAGAATTTGAAAACCTGGAAAATTCCACGTTTGGTGGGGAAAGAGTTAATGTATTAGAAGTGTTTTTTTTTTTTTTTTTAAATTGTTAACTAATGGTTAACTATGGAACTTTATTGTAAAGTGTTACTTTTCTACTGTTATGGAAAACTGATGATTTCACTGCTGACCAGTATTTCTGGTTTATTTTGGTTTCATCGTACCATAGTTCCTTCAGAATTGAAAGGGATAGTTCGCCCAAAAGTGAAATCTTTCATATTCACTCATTTCATGTTATTCTAAATGTGTATGACTTTTTGTTAATGGAAAAAGCACAGAAAGCAAACTGTCTTTTTTTTGCTAATATTATAAGGGTTTCCAGCATATTCTTTAAATTCCTGTTTTTCCATTTGAGAGTCAAAGTCATACAGGATTGGAGTGTGAATACAGTAAATATTAAATTTTAATGGTCACACTTTATTTTAAGGTCCAATTCTCACTATTAACAAACCATTAACTACGGCTTTTGCCTCAGTTAACTCCTAATTTGCTGCTTATTAATAGTTAGTAAGGTAGTTGTTAAGTTTAGGTATTTGGTAGTATTAGGGATGTAGAATATGCTCATGCAGAATATGTGCTTTATAAGCACTAATAAACAGCCAATATGTTAATTATAGGTATGCTAATAAGCAACTTGTTAATAGAGAGAACTGGTCCATATACTAAAGTGTTACCTTTTTAATTTTTGCGTGAACTATCCCTTAATATCTATGGTGCACATTAAGGAACCAAAATATAGTATGTTACAGAAAATGCTGGTTTCTGAGTGGTTTTGGTTAGTTGGTTGATTCGTGTAATAAATGTTTACTCCAAACCACAAACAAACGAGCTCTAAATGAACCAAGTACTGTGAATACGTCTCTGTACTCCTACATAACAAAACTAAGGGAGCAAAAACGGCATGTTCCTCAGTTTCAGTGTGTTACATTTGTGTGCTATAATGGTAAGATCTGTATTGCCTGGTGTAGAAGATAAGACTTTGGGTTTTATCTTAAATGAACCATATTAGCAATACTAGGCCAGTTATATACTGCAGATACGTTTAGCATTAACTAAATGCAGTATACTGTGATCACTTGGCTTGTTAGCAGTGTCATCCACCCAGTCAGATGAAACCATTTAGCTTTTGCTTCCTGATTAACCCTTAGAGGAGGTTGCAGCAGGATTGTAAAACCGAATGGTAAGCTGATAACCACAATGCATGAGTTTTGTGTGTCAGGTAGACCTGGATCACTGGCGGACGGAGAAAACATGCACCAGCAGCACTTCCCCCGCACGTCCCTGTACTTCCTCTGTGTGCGTTTGCCGTCGAGCCGTCATTCAGTGTTCCTTTGAAGCACAGCTACACTTCTTTCTTTTTAAAGTTGTTTTCCACTTCTCTGTGTTCCTCAATTGTACATCGACTAGCCGTTTCCCAGTGCCTCACTCTGTGAGAGCGAGCGTGGTTGCTATGGCAACCTTATTCAGAGCTGTTCTAGCTATATTTTTGCAGTATATTGCAAATATGGTCCAACCTTACGGAGAACATACGGTTTTGCTACAGTGTATTGTATTTGCTGTTGCTTTGCAATCTTATTTTTGTAAATAAACACAAGTGATTTGCTTCATGCTGCTCAGGTGTATCTTTATTGAAAAAATACAAGGGGATGTTATGTATTTGAAAATCTCCATCAGGATGTAATGTCATCAGTGGTCTTCGGTTTTAGAGGAGGAGTTGGTAAAAGACCCTTTACTTGCTCTAAACTCCTCAGGTTTGTTCACATGACACTGAGGAGCTTAGACCAAGTCAAGGGACTCAAACAAAACTCACAAAAATGTGTCTCCTGGTCACAATAAATAATATATTTTTTGCATAAAGAAAATTATTTAGCATTGCGACATTATATTTTTGACTATTGTCATTACCATAATGCTTCTGCACCTTTTTTTTTTAAATCTGATTTTATGAATGACGATGTCAATATTACAATACAATATTTTTATTAAGCATGAATTAAAAATAATACCATGGTGTATAGATTAAATTAAATTATTTCATTTAATTTTGATTAATTCAAAACATCATAATGGTTTTACAATTTAAATTTTCTTGAAGTGAAACGTCACCCAGACATGTTCAACCGAAAATGAAAATGTCTTTTACTTTCCCTTTCTTTTTTCTGTGACGCATAAGATATATTTTTGAGAATTTTTCTTGTTTTTTTTCTGCAGTGGAATTCAATGGCCATCAAAATTATTTGGCTCCCAGCATTCTACCAAAATATCAATATTCATGTTCTACAGAAAACAAAGTCATGAGGGCGAGTAAATGATGACAGAATTGAACATTTTCAACAGAATTAGTGAGTTTCACCACACAGAGATCATTGCAGAACTGTTTAAAATGATCAAATATTACCCTTTTATTGATGGTTAGATACATAGCTTTGTCAAGGATCTTTACATCGCAAAAGAACAATGATAGTTGTGCAAAGATAAAAACCCATACCTCCAATTGTTCTCCAGCTGTAGCAGAGCTAAAGCTCACCTTATCTGTGAAACGAAGCTGTGTTGAGAGAGCAGCACTTATCTGTGTGAGGAGGGCTGTAGGTCAGAGCCGATGAACAGACAGCTGTGTGTTTAAACCCGACTTAAAGAGGAACTAGACATGCAGCATTTAGAGGTCACTTCCCGCTTTTGGCCTCAGGAAACAATACACCTTGTATCTACTGTTCGTATAAAAGGGGAAATATTCACAGTTTGTGTGTATAAATGGCTAACTGTATTTTAGTGCATAGACGTTTTGTGAAACTTTATAAAATTGTTCCAAACCTGCATGACTGATTTTCTGCTGTGGAACTCAAAAAGAGATGTTAGGTACAATGTCTGATTTACTGGTTTCAGTGCAATCAAGATGCATGATTCATTTAGAAAAGATTAAAAATAAAAGTAGTTCATATGACTTGTGCTTTATATTACAAGTCTTCTGTGAAATAATACAGTAGCTTTCTGTGTGAGAAACAAAAGACCACAATTAAAATGTTTTCACCATTACATTTTCGCTTGCTGCTTTGGCACAGTACACAGAAGTATAGAAAGTGGAGGAAAAACAAACAAACATTAAACTTCAATTCAAGAAAGTTGATGAAAACAAGCCTTGAAGGAATAGTTCACCCAAAAATTTCAATTTGCTGAAAATTTCCATCCAAGATATAGATGAGTTTGTTTCTTCATTGGAACAGATTTTGAGAAATGTAGCATCTCATCACTTGCTCACCAGTGGATCCTCTGCAGTGAATGGGTGCCGTCAGAATGAGAGTCCAAACAACTGATAAAAACATCACAAGTAATCCACACCACTCCAGTCCATCAGTTGTAGCCGTGTGAAGCAGAGAGCTATGTGTTTATAAGAAACAAATCCATCAAGGCATTTTAATTTAACATTTAAACCGTATCTCCTTGCAAACTTATAATAGTCCATAATCCAGCTTCAATCTGTGGAAAAAGTCCATCCTCTGTTGTCCTCTCACATCAAAATAAACCAACCTATTTGTTTAGAACAGTTTTGGACTGTTTTTGCTTATAAACGGTGCTTGATCTGTGAATATTTCTCTCCTCATTCAGACAAGACGACATTTTCACTGGCGAAAGCAATATTAAAGATTAGAGACTATAGTATTTTTGCTGTAAGCAATGGTCTGGAAAAAAAAATGGATTTGCTTATCATAAACATGCAGCTTTGGAGTTGTGATGTTTTTATCAGCTGTTTGTACTCTCATTCTGATGGCACCCATTCATTCTTCTACATCCCTCTTGTTTGAAAATATATATTAGAATCAGAAAGGGCCAACAAAGGTTGTTCTTCCTATACACCAGCTAAGGAAGTTTGGTGGTTCAGCCACCAAATCAGACATCAGAAGACTACTACGGACAGACAGTCGGGACTGCTGAAGATTGATCATTCATGCCTCCCTGCCCAAAGATCTTTACACCTCCAGAGTGAAAAAAAGGCCTGAGAAATTACTTTAGACCCCAGACACCCAGGCCACTTTCTCTTTCAGCTGTTGCCCTCCGGCTGATGCTACACTGAGCACCAGAACAACCAGATGTATGTACAGCTTTTCTCTCAGGCAGTATTCAGTCTGAGCAATCAAAACACTCTCGGTTTATATTTTATTGCCATTATTATAGAGAATACTTAATGTGATGGTAACCCAGATGTCACTTTCAGTGCTGTTATGCAGCAGATATTTCAGTGCAAAGTTATATGATCCTGTTGCAGTTATATGCTGCATACGCAACATGATTAAAATGGGCCCTACGTTTTCATTCAATAGGTCATTAACTGACTGTTTTAGGAACTAGTTGACATCCTGTTGTGTGCATAAAGAACAATGAGCCATTGTTAAACTCAGCACACATTTCCTGTTGCTTTATTGTCACTGGATTCACTTCATATTATATAGCATGTGAAGTGAGTAGCTTCAATCTTCAAGTCAGTCGATGCACCACAAGGTGGCAATATTTGACAATTCCTGTAGGATCCTCACTGCATACTTGCGAACATGCAATTTGAGCTGTGGCAGCCGCTTGATTTTTGATTGCTTCTTGGATTTTAGGACTAATAAAATTTGATATTAAATGAGATCTGGACACAATTTGACGACACTGAAGTGGATTTATTTCTCATGATCTTAAAGGCTTCTAATTAGCTATTTGGAAATGATTAGACAAATATAAAATGCATTTATATAGTTAATAATATTGTTTATTTTAAATAGACTAGTATACTTTCAAAAGGTACACATTTATTTACCTGTAAAGAGTGCATATAAGTGCCTTAAAGGTGCATACCTAAAATGTACATATTTTTACTTTTTGAAGAGGTACTGCCCTAGTGACAGCTTTTATACCTTCTTTCCCCCCTGAGAGTGTAAGAATGGGGAGTAAAGAAAAATTAATTCCTCCATCTTATAATTCCATACTACCATATTTGTTATTCCATAGGTTTGAAGTCTTTCAAGTCTTTTCTGAACTCTTTATAGACATATATATATATATATATATATATATATATATATATATATATATGTGTGTGTGTATATATAAATATGTATATAAAAGTATATATATATGTATGTGTTTATATATATATATATATATATATATGTATGTGTATATATATAAACTCTCTTAAGAGAAGCCAGAAAGCCTTTAGGTGCCATTAGTTTTCTTTTTCTTTTATTTTTCGTATACATGTTACAGCAAATCAAAAATGTACAAAATCCCCCAAAGAAATTGAGTTACAAAAAAAAAAAAAAAAAAGACACCAGTGCATCATATGAGTTTTCGACAGAATAAAAGTGCATGTGCACAGTGTCAAACATTTGGAAATATAGACACGTTAACTTCAATACTTGGTGCAATGATTTGTATACCAAAGAATGTCTTACAGTCAAATTTTAAATTATGGTAAAAAAACATTAATGCTACGGCATTACAATATTGCAGTGTCATAAAAGTCAGAACGTTTTGACATATACATGATTGAATATTACAGTAGCTCTTTACACAGATCACAGAACTAAATTTCAGGAACTCAAAACATTCAAGACATTCTTTGCACAAATGCAACAGTTCATTGTCCTTTGATCATTCTCCCCTTTGTCATCATTGTCTCTTTTCCTTCATCACTGTGGAGGATGCTGATTTTGGAGCAGGATTAGGGGAAGTTTCGCTGTGTAACAAAAACATCTTTTCATGCCTTCAAAGAGCCTTCCGCATCTTTGCTTTGCTTCAACATTGGCATTGAGAAGCAACTCGACCCTTTCCGTTCTCGATAATCTTTTTCTTGCCAGCTTTAGGAGACGGAACAGCTGTTGGTCTTGTTCATGGGTGGCCGTAGACTCATGTCCTTGGGAAAGGTCTCTCTGCGACGGCGTAAAGCTGGGCTGAGACAGCTGGGGAGGTTTGCTTGCTGGAGCAGCTCCTTGAACACCTCCATCACGTTTTCGTTTTCTTTAGCCGAGGCCTCCAGAAAACAGTTGTTCCAGTCCAGTTCCACCTTCACCAGAACGTCGTCCGCCGATACCCTTCGTTCTTGCATTCGGTCTTTTTTGTTGCCCACCACCACAATGGGTGTGAACTTGTCCTCTTTGACCTCCAGGATTTCCTCACGCAGTCTCTTGACAGCTTCTAGAGATTCAGGATCATCCACGGAGTAGACCAGGGCAAATGCATCTCCATTCTGGATAGAGAGTTTCCGCATGGCTGGGAAGGAGTAGCTGCCGCTTGTGTCCATGATGTTAATGGTCACTTTGACTCCAGCCACCTCATACTCCTTGCTGTGGAGCTCCTCCACCGTGCGCCGATGTTTAGGGTCAAAGCTGTCTTGTAGGAAACGTTTAATCAGGGCAGTTTTTCCCACACCTGCTGCTCCCATGAACACCAAGCGCACTTCTGTCTTTTCCTTCACTTCCAGAGACATGATCCCGATCCCAAAGCCAAGCTCTCTAAGTCTGCAGCTTCCAGTAAAGGCTTCAAACTTCTCAATTTTTGATTGTAGCTGTCTCAGAGCGTGTGAAATGTCGAACGGTAAGCTGTTGCAGCTGCATCTGTGATTTGTGTGTTCTGAGTCCCTATTTATGGCCTTTCTCAATTGCAGGGATTCCATGCCCTCTTCAGAGCTCAGCCAATCAGCTCGCAGCAGCATCTCCTGTTGTTAAACCACTGGCCAATCACGAGACACTATGCAGATGAGATACAAGCACTAGCTGTTGAAGGAGAGGTGATGTAGTGGAGAGCTGTCAGATGTGTTTTGCGCCTTGAATAAGCTGGGTGTTTTAGAATAAGATGTGTGGACTTAATATCCAAAGAGCTTGGATTCACATTTTGCCAGTTTTTGTGTTTGCATGTGCAATGTAAAGTATTAGTATGACTAGCGCAGCAGTAGTTCATCTGATTTTCTGATACTATACGGCAAATATGTGCGATTGATATTGTATGTAAATTCATCATTGCAGCAGATTTTGCCTGAAGTAACATAAACAGCAGTAGCATGCACACTATAGTTGTTCCAACACTCTGGCATCATGGGTGTTTTTCTTTCCATGCTGGCTTTCAAGATACCTTGTTTTGATGTACTAGAGTGTATCTTTCAAGAAGGCAGCAATCTTCTTCTTGAAGTGTACAGTTGTTGCCAATAGAGTATTTCAAATCTGTCACGTACATGATTCGATTTTGGATGCTTGGATGCTTGTTTTAGAATAGAAACAATATTGTAATGCTAAGAGCATTTTCTCAGTTTTTCAAGGAGAAAGCCAGTTGCTTGGATTGTAAGTGGAGGAGGTGCATGGCTTTAAAAAAAATGCATTGTTGCATTTGCGCAATGCACAATTTCACAGTTAGATCACACTAATTTGAAAAGACAGAAGCACTATAGTTGGCATTGTTAAGAGCAGCATATAACCCTTACCTGTGGTAATTTCACTAGTTTACTCTCTCCACCCCCAACACTGATGTGCTTGTATATGTGCGACTCAGCTGACACTCAAGAAGCTGTCGGTTCTTTCATGTGTCTCAGCCTCAGATGCTGGAATATCACCGAAAATCCTTTCATTAAAGCTCGATTCAAAGCATGTAATATGACATAATAAGCTCCATTGTGTAGTGGTAAAATAAAGTAGCATAAATATACAGTATATAATGTATAATACAAAAGATGGGTTAATGATTGAAATAAGATTATATAAGATAATTTAGTCTTAAACCAGTAGATTTATCCACGATTCTTTTTAATATCTCAGTGAGATCTCTGAAAACCATTCTTTTGAGTTTCCTCTCATGCCTGTTTCATTTTCTGTTCAAGTAGAGCATATCTGTTCATGAAGCATATGTGTAATGGGGAAATGCACACATTTAAGTGATCTTGCATATGAAATGTGCATGTGTGCACATAATTTGCATTTTAATGATGTTTTTAATATAAACATGTAAATATGTTCTGGGGTTTGGATCCATAATTCAAATGAGTCTCAGTCAGAGGTTCAGGCAGCAGCTGATGATATTGTGAATAATGAAAGGGTTGCTTTAAGGGCTAAAGGTGAACAGCTTTTTCTCCCCTCACTGAACGGTAATTTACTCATTAGATGCACAAGGAAGAGACCTACTGAAGGATAATGTGCTGCATGGAGGTGTGTGTGTGTGTTTGTGAAGCATGTGATGTGTGTTTGTAGAGACTTAAAATTTCTGTTTAAAGACTCCAAGAGTCATATTGTTTCTACCCAGACAGACTGAGGACTGCCTGGTCTCCCAAGTATCAGGTTTTATTTTTATGTGATATTTTTGGTAACACTTGATTTTAAGGTGTCCTTTTGTGTTACTTACTATTATAATAACAATAAATTATGCATAATTACATGCAAGTAACCCTAACCATATAGTAAGTACTATGTATTAATATTACTCGGTACTTAAATGTATAATTACACTAACAAGGACACCTTAAAATAAAGTGTAACCATATTTTCTTTAATGCATTTCATATATAATGGAGTAAATGAACCATGACAGAAGACACAATGTACTGCTTTTCTTTCAGCATACAGGGTCAAATGTGAGTAGTTTCATGTTTCAAAGCTTGTTTGTTGCCTGGATATGATTCTTCTAAAGATCCTATTCCTGTTCCACATTTTTTATATTTACCAGCGGCAGTGCTGACTGTGGATGTAGCTGAAAGACCCTCTTCAGCTGAAATGACACATCTGACCCAGACGTTTCGCTGTGATGTGTCACCCACTTGCATCTGCATTTTATTATCCAGGATAAGTTGACAATCATAGAGCGGTAGTGAGAAGTGTTTCAATGTGCAGCAGTAGCCAATTCAGCTCAATGGCACACTTATGCTGAACGTTCGTATAGTGGGTCAAGAGCACAGCAGTGGCCGCCAGTATGTTTTTTTTTCTTTAAAAATAGTTCAGTAACTCAGCCAAGCAGCTCAAAAATGTATCACATAAGAAACACTGATTTGAAGTTAAAGGAGACATAACACACATAGTTTCTGCCAATTTCATGGTAATGAGTACCTACAGAGTAGTATTGCATTGCTTCATATCTCTGAAGAGTCTTAATTTTTAGCAGATTTATAAAAGACTACAGCTGTACCGCATCTCTCTTAAAACAGTCGAGCTCCTGGAGGAGGCGTGCTGTGGGTGGAGCTAAAGAGTCAAGAGCATGCACAGCTTTTTTTGCCTAGCGATTGTCTGCGAGCTGTAACAACGACATAAACAAAACACGAACACAACTTTATTGACTTAAATTTACTATGGCTAACAAATGAAGCATATTGATGGGCGTGCCCTCGCTCTCGCTTTGGTTGATGTGTGTGCGCTTTTCCGGGAGAAGTGCCCATAAAAGGAATTCCGCCCTTTATGATGTCATACAGGGCCATACTCGGAAAAAAAAAAAACAATTTTTTTTTTTTCGAAACGTATATAAACCCTGAAGGAGTCTAATTGGCACATACTGTAAATACTCTGTCATATCTTGTCAGCTTGTTTTTTTGAGACTTTGGTCATTATTAGCATGAGAATCCAACTCTTGAAGAGCGTAAAAAAGGCAGAATGCATGAAATAGGATTAGATCTTCCCTTTAAGAAAACAAAAAACAAAGGAATGTAGAAGACTTTCATTATTCCAGTTTTCAGAGTCTCATGATCCTTCGGAAATCATTCCAATATGCTGATTTGCTGCTCAAGAAACTTTTCTGATTATTATCAATGTTAAGACATGTTAGCAACAATCTGTAACACTTTAGTATAGGTACCAATTCTCACTATTAATAGCTGCTTATTAACATGCCTATTATTAATATATTGGCTGTTTATTAGTACTTATAAAGCACTTATTCTGCATGATCTTATTCTATATCCTTAATCCTACTCTTAACAACTACCTTAATAACTATTAATAAGCAGCAAATTGGAAGTTTATTCAGGCAAAATCGTAGTTAATGATTTGTTAATAGTGAGAATTGGACCTTAAAATAAAGTGTGACCAAACGTTCTAATTCATGCTAGCAACATGTTATGCTAGCAATGTGCTAAATCATGCCAAAACATGTTAAATCTTATTAAAACGAGTTAAAACATACTAGCAACATGCTAAATCATGCTAGCAATATATTAAAATATGTAAGCAGCTGGTTTAGTCAAGCCTTTTGGCAATGTGCTAGAACATAACATTTTAATAACATCTTCAAACTTCACACTTTTCAAAGGCTTTGTCAAGCCAACGTCAAAGTTTGTTTACAAACCTCTATCATTATCATCTAGTTAAAAATGTATTTCTGTAAATAATGGGAATTGATCTAGGCTTTGTAGTCATGTTTGTTTCCCCAAACACAAACTGCTATATGAACAATAACAGTATACTATTAGAAAAAAAAAAAAAGTACAAAGCTGTCACTGGAGCAAGACCCTGTATGAAAGGTACATATTTTTATTTTTACCTTGAAAGTACATATTAATTCCTAAAGTGCACATATTAGTACATTTTGGGTACCATGACAGTTTTATAATTATTTTGTGAGAGTATACTATATTATATGAGACTGGACCTAACTTCACTAATAGGTGGCAGGCTCTTGAGGGATTCTGAAGACCCTGACCTCTAAAATAATTGCCCTCAAGAATGCACAAATCAGCAAACCCTGCAACTGTGGGTGCAGAGAAGCAGATCACACTGACGATTATTTGTCGTAATGAGAACACTGTGCGCATCATCGTTCTCACTGTGATGAAGCAGTTCATCATCTGCCTCATGGGCAGAAACACTCAAAGATGAGAGGTTCGTTTTCTGGGTCCGCCGGGCCGCTCCGCCAACCAGGCACTGACCCATATGACTCATCCAAAATGTTAATGTGAGTACTCTTTTATTTGCACACGAGAACTTCCTTACCGATGACCTAGTTTCAGAAGCTCTGAAGGCATGCAGTCTAATTGGATTTGTATCATTCAGTAGCTTTTTGGTCTGAAACCAGAAATGATAAGAAGGCTGCAGTGTTATGCGGACTTGAAAGACCTTTTATTGACGTCTCTGAGCCCGAAATAGAAGGGTGGAGGGAAGAGAGACTTTGCCGACTCGTTCTTTATGCAGGAGTAATATGACTGCACTCAGACTTTTTTTTTTCACTTTTACTCTGGGCTCCTTTTGTTGTTTCCCTCAGGCAATCTAAAATTCATTGTAAAGTATATCTTTCAAAGTGTTCCCTTTGAAAAAAATTAAAGTATAAATGAGTCCATATCTGGGTCACTATTTCTCAGGAAACGATGACATTTGTGCCCCATTTGCTTCCAAACGACTTACTGATACAACTGACTTTTTCAAATTTTATTTGAATGTACTTAATAATTAATGCAGAATGAAGTTTTAAATTAAATGTTTAAATGTTTATCATTTGCTAGTTTGCATATCATCACCTATGTACAGTGCTGTGAAAAAGTTTTTGCCCCTTTCCTATTTTTAATTTTGCATGTCACACTTAAAAGATTCAGATCATCAAACAAATTTTAATATTACACAAAGATAATGCAAGTAAATACAAAATGCAGTTTTTAAATGATGATTTCATTTATTAAGGGAAAAAAGCTGGCCTATCTGGCCCTACGTGAAAAATTAATTGCCCCCTCCTGTTAAACCATGAAAGAATTGTGATTAAGCACATTATTTTTGAAAGGCGAGTTAAATTTCACTAGCCAAACCCAGGCCTGATTACTGCCAGATCTGTTGAATCAAGAAATCACTTAAATAGAACCTGTCTGACAAAGTGAAGCATGTTTAAAGAGCAACACGTCATGCCGCAATCTAAAGAAATTCAAGAACAGATGAGAAACAAAATAGTTGACACGTATCAGTCTGGAAAGGGTTATAAAGCCATTTCTAAGGCTTTGGGACTCCAGCAGATCAGGGTCAGAGCCATTATCCACAAATGGAGAAAACTTGTAACAGTGGTGAACCTTCCCAGGAGTGGCCGGCCTACCAAAATTTCTGAGGCAAAAGAGACTGGGCAAAAACGGCATCTATGGGAAAGCTGCAAGGCAAAAGCCATTGCTGACCAAAAAGTAGACAAAGGCTTGTCTCATGTTTGCCAAAAATATATTGATTATCCCCAAGACTTTTGGGCAAATATTCTGTGGACTGATGAGACAAAAGTTGAACTTTTTGGAAGGTGTGTGTCCCATTACATCTGGCATAAAACCAACACAGCATTTCATAAAAAGAACATCATACCAACAGTCAAACATGGTGGTGGTAGTGTGATGGTCTGGGGCTGCTTTGAAGCTTCAGGACCTGGACGACTTGCCATAATTGATGGAACCATGAATTCTGCACTCTATCAGAAAATCCTGAAGGAGAATGTCCGGCCATCAGTTTGTGACCTCAAGCTCAAGCGCACTTGGGTTATGCAGCAGGACAGTGATCCCAAACACACCAGCAAGTCCACCTCTGAATGGCTCAAGAAAAACAAAATTAAGGTTTTGGAGTGGCCAAGTCAAAGTCTGGACTTAAATCCAATTGAGATGCTGTGGCATAACCTTAAACAGTCCTTTCATGCTCGAAAACCCTCCAATGTGGCTGAATTAAAGCACTTCTACAAAGAAGAGTGGGCCAAAATTCATCCACAGTGATGTGAAAGACTCATTGCCAGTTATTGCAAATGCTTGATTGCAGTTGTTGCTGCAAAGGGTGGCACAACCAGTTTATAGATTTAGGGGGCAATTACTTTTTCACGTAGTGCCAGGCAGGTTTGGACAGCTTTTTTTCCCCTTAATAAATGAAATCATCATTTAAAAACTGCATTTTGTATTTACTTGCAATGTCTTTGTTTAATATTAAAATTTGTTTGATGATCTGAACACTTTAAGTGTGACAAATATGCAAAAAAAATTTAAAAACAGGAAAGGGGCAAAAATCTTTTCACGGCACTGTATATTTTATTAATGGGTTCACTGATCTCAATGGCTCTGTAGTTTTATTTCTGTTTAACACAGTTATGCTGTGACATGTCCCTTTAAATATAATTTTTGATCTATAAAACTTCATATTTTAAGGATAGGCCTAATCATGTTTAATCACATTGTTCTGTCAGAGTAGATTTTCTCATACATTTTGTATCTGTATTTTTTAAATGGTTTATCAGTATATTTCTCACTGTATGTATAGTTCTCACTGGATTTTGCGCCAAGTATTTGTCCATTATTAATGTTTTGCCCTTTAACAGTGTCTGATCTTCTGGAGCATAGATGGCTTTTGAGTTTGTTTTATTCATTTCTATAAATCATGTACTGTGCTCTGAAAAAGAGTGATTCTAAACCAGCAAGCCTCAAAATGGCTTAAAATGACAAAAACAAGAATAGACAATTAAAATAAGCTAAAACTACTAATCTCTAGTTATACTGAAAGTATTTATATAGCTGTAACTCTTCCTTGGAGTCAAACAGGTTGAGATCCTTTATTCTAAGCCATTCCAGTGCACAAACTGAGATTTATATTAAATATTGCCAAAAGGCTGAAATATATTAAGGTGTATTTTATTTTTATTGTTTTGCCCATTCTCAAATGCTCAGAGACATAAGAGGCTTGAAAGTTCAGAGAGTATAAACTTGATGTTAAGCCCTCTAGAATGTTGACCTGGTTTACCTTCATGTTCTGTTTATTACCATATATGGTACGGTAAAAATAAATTCAGTGAAAACTGAAGTGCCCTCAATAGGGTTTGTTTTGTATTACTATAAATCAGAACATTTCTTGCTTCCTGTTTCATACTTCTTCATCTATATGAAGACATTAGGGTGAATGAATTCCAACAATTACTTTAATATTATTAACCTTTTGATTGCTAAAAAAATAAATGAGTTTATCTAAAGCCTTATACTTTATAATTAGCCCATTATTTAAAATTCATTAGCTGGAATAACTGTCATGGAGAGGTCAAGCCAAACCACTCAAGAGTTGATGGTAGCCATTCGGTTTAGGTCATTTATGCCTCAAGAGCCGAGGATGCCATATCAAATGCTTCTTATTTCATCAAAAGACACAAACAGGTTTTGACATCCAAGAACTGTTTATTAGAAAATACTCCTCTGGCATGTTTCACTGCCATCCATTATTCATACGACCCTATATAGTAATTATAAAAACCATATGTCCTCTGGAGTTCAGTATGGAAATATAATCAGATGCATAACCTTCCTTCTTTGACAGGTTGGCATGAGAAAATAATTTTGAATTTTCACTTTTCAGTCACAAAAAATCTTCTATAGATAGGTGAATCTCAAAAACCCTCTTGAGAACAATTTATATTTTTCTTAAAGAAAATCAAGCCTATATTTAGGAAAGCAAAGCCTTTCTCATTGGATTTTGGAGTGAAATGTGACTTGATGTGTTGTAATGCATTTGATTATAGTAATATGTAATTTGTATAGCTGAACATGCAATATGGTTTTATAAAATGGCAAAACCTGGATGTGTTTATTGTGAATCATTATTTGGAGAACTTGGGTATGATTCATGTTCACTTATATGAATCACTATATTGACAGTAATGTAAGATTCTGACTTGAATTTCATGTCTGCTATTAGAATCGTACTGCATTTCTACCCAGTTGTCCTTAAGATTTTATTTTAAGACTCTCACCACAGGGCATTGGCATTGTCAAATGAGATTGAGCTGTGTGACAAGCTCCTAAGGGCCCTTTACACTCCATGGACACAGTTTGTTATTGATCTGTTTCTGATTCCATGTAAGCCTTAAAAATGCATTATGTGCAACACTATGAACAACACATACACTTTGCTTCAGAATTGTAAGACTGAACTAAAAAAAAAAAAAAACCTGGATTAAACTGTTAGGGCTTATCAGTAAATGATACAGAAATACCTTCTAAAATTAGTTATAAACCTTATACATAGCACAAACAGTATAAGATTTTTGGTCCTGCCTCGTGAATTTTAAGTGATGCCCTGTGCTTACCTCATTGTTGTGGCAACAGATGGTGATCAAGTCCGATTACTCCAGGGTTTGTTGGAGTTGAAAATCAAACCAGATTGCTCAAACATTTCATGAACCAACAACCATGACTGAACATGTTCGGTCGGTGAAAACAAACGCCAACAAATGGCAACAGAGTTAGCACACTGATCTTACCAAACCCAACAACCGCTGCTGTTTGTTGGTGTATTTGAATTAGCCTTTAGAAGAAAAGGTCTGCCATTTGCAGAGTATAAAGTGTACTTGGTGGCATTTAATCTATTCACAGACCTCACTAGAAACCTTTCAAAATTTTCTAATCTCAGCATATCTAAACGTTTGCCTAGGTATCAAGGTCTAGTCTGTAGTGTAACTGATAAATTCACAATTGTTGTTGCATACTTGTAGTGTTTCACTGATTCTTCAAGAGTTGCATTCCTATTACTCTTTTGTGCTCGGAAATCTCTTTGGAAAAGAATCAGCAGAGCAAATAAATGTAATCAGGTGTGCATTTCCCAAACAAAGACAAAAATCGCTGCTTATCTTCCACAGTAAGATGCACTGTTGAAGAAATTGTCTAACTGTTTCTTTGTCTCATGTTCTTCATTCATATGGAAGGCAGACGGGGCCAAAAGTCTTTAACCTGTTAGCCAGCGCCCTCCCCCCC
>JAFVLL020009390.1:0-15709 GCA_021397915.2 Tor tambroides | reverse complement strand
AAATAAATAATAATAAAAAAAAAAATATATATATATATATATATATATATATATTATTTATCTGCTTATTTATATTAATATTCATATTATTATTATGAATTATTATAGCTATTATTATAATTATTTAAAAATTATTTAGAATTATTATAAATAATTTTGAATGTATTGGTTATGCCAATTATAAATTCTTATTATAATCTGCAATTTATTGCATGGCTGATGCTATTCACATTTGAAGCATGAACATTCTAGAATTACTGTGGAGTTTGAAATAATGTAACTTTACTAACGGATACATTTTGCAAGGCTCTAACCAACCATAACCATGTATTAAGGAATGGTGAAACATTACGAAATTGCCATTCAAAGACATAATTGACCATTGCTCTAAATACTGAAAGGGATACCTGTGGTGGTCCCTCAGTGTCTATGGCAATTATGGTCCTGATATTTTGGGCACTAATTGGGAAAAGAAGGTGATTCTTCTAAAAAAGTTTAGCAGCAACTCTTTCAAATGGAATAAAGTGAAATTTATAAAGTTTTCTTACACAAGCTGCATTATTTCCTGTGGGATGGGGTAGATGTCCATCAGCAGTTACTTAAGTACATGTTACGAACATAGATGCTCAATATGTCCAGCATCAGATATTGATGTGATGATTGAAAAATGAGTGTATAACATGATGTAGAATGACCAAATGTGTGGCATATCTTTATGGTCTTTCAGGTGGTGGTGACCAACACTGTCCCTCATGAGGTGCAAAAGCTGCAGTGTCCTAAGATCAAGACAGTGGATGTCAGTATGATCCTGGCCGAGGCTATCCGACGCATTCACAACGGGGAGTCCATGGCCTACCTGTTCCGCAATATCACAGTAGACGACTAGCCAACAAACACATTTACATTAGAGACAAAGGTGAGGTGTAGAGTTTAGGGAAATATTTTCCCTCTTACACAGTTGAGAGGAGTGCCAATGCAGTTCCCCATTCCCAGCAGAACAAACCCTACAATCACCTCCATTTCCAAATAAACCCCTTTTACTCTGCAAAACAGTTAAAGTAAACTTCCATTGCCAAATGATATAGTTGATGAAGTCTAAAATAAATGAAGATTTACGCCAACATTTGCCAGTGTGCAGATATGACATGATGCAAAGAACATATTTATGCAAGTGTTCACTTACCTTTTCATTTTTTCACCTTTAAGTGATACTCTGCAGTAAAATCAGCAGTTTCAGATTTACTGGTAAAACTTTACAATAAGGTCCCATTGGTTAACATGTTAATGTGTTAACTAGCAATGAACAATTCATTTGTTGCAGTATTTATTAATCTTTACAACATTAGCAAATCAAAATACGGTTCAGTGTTAGTTCATATTAGCTCAGTTTGAACAGATATTAGTAAATATTGAAATTAACATGAACTATGAATAACTCTTTCCCCGCCAGAATTTTTGAAAAAAAAAAGTTCCCAGCCACTGCCAGCATTTTTGATCATTTTCACTAAAATTTCATGATCCCCAGAATATTTTGTTGTATGAATGTCTGTACATGCAGTACATGAAAATAAAGAACAGAGTCTCTACTTTTAAGCATTCTAGCTTCAAACGTTCTTTTTTTTTTTAAATCAACACTTGAATGCAGGCAAGGTTCATAAAAAAAGCAACATTTTGAGCAAAAAGCTGATAAAATTGTATTTTCGTCAAATACTACATCTGGATCATATTCAGTACGATGATCATAGCAAAGATGCAATAGATCACTTCCATCAGCACTCCCAAAGCCTCACAGCCCTTTACCACCTCCTGGATGGACATTTCATTCTGTAACATTAGGCAGTTTTCTTTTATATGCTGTTTGTTGTTGATGGCATTATTTTTCATATGCATATACTTACATATGAGATCGCTCCTTTCTGGGTCTTCCTCGTCTGTGTTTTTGATCAGGACATTCTGGACTCGTTCAGGAGATGCGTAATAGTGCCCCCTAGTGTATAATTGCGAGAACGATGGAAAATTCTGTTTGGCGGGGAAAGAGTTAATGTATTAGAAGTATTTTTTTATTGTTAGTTAACTAATGCAGTTAACTATGGAACTTTATTGTAAAGTGTTACCTTTCTACTGTTATGGAAAAAATATGATTTTACTGCTTACCAGTATTTCTCATTTATTTTGGTTTCAGTGTACCATAGTTCCTTCAAAATGAAAGGGATAGTTCACCCAAAAGTGAAATTTCTTTCATATTTACTCATTTCATGTTGTTCTAAACTTGTATGACTTTTTCTTCTGTCGAAAAAGCACAGAAAGCAAACTGTCCTTTTTTGCTAATATTATATGAGTTTCCAACATATTCTTTAAAATATTCCTGTTTTTCCATGTGAGAGTAAAAATCGTACAAGATTGGAGTGTGAATACAGTAAATATTGAATTTTAATGGTCACACTTTATTTTAACTCTATTAACAAACCATTAACTACAACTTTTACCTCAATAAACTCCTAATTTGCTGCATATTAATAGTAAGTTAAGGTGTTGGGTAGGATTAGGGATGTAGAATATGGTAATGCATATATAATGGACATGCTAATAAACAAGTAGTTAATAGTGAAAATTGGTCTCTATACTCCCTAAGTGTTACCATTTCAATTTTCGGATGAACTATTCCTTATAATATCTATGGTGCACATTAAGGAACCAAAATATAGTATGTTACAGAAAATGCTGGTTTCTGAGTGGTTTTGGTTGGTTGATTTGTGTATTAAATGTTTACTCCAAATGAGCTCTAAATGAACCAAGTACTGTGAATACTTCTCATAAAATGCATCTGTACTCCTACATAAAACTAAATGAGCAAAAATAGCATGTTCCTCAGTTTCAGTGTGTTACATTTGTGTGCTAATGTTAAGTATTGCCTGGTGTAGAAGATAAGACTTTGGGTTTTATCTTAAATGAACCATATTAGCAATACTAAGCCAGTTATATACTGCAGCTATGTTTAGCATTAACTAAATGCAGTATACTGTGATCACTTGGCTTGTTAGCCGTTACAGCCACCCGATCAGATAATACCATTTAGCTTTCGCTTCCTGATTAAACCTTAGAGGAGGTTGGAACAGGAGTGTAACACTGAATGGTAAGCTGATAACCACAATGCATGAGTTTTGTGTGTCAGGTAGACCGGGCTCACTGACGGACGGACGGAGAAAACATGCATCAGCACTGCCGCCGCACGTCCCTGTACTTCCTCTGTGTGCGTTTGTCTCTGCTCAGCGCTCAGTGTTCGTTTGAAGCACAGCTACACTTCTTTCTTTTACCGTTGTCTTCCACTTCTCTGTGTTCCTCAGTTGTACATCGACTAGCCGTTTCCCAGTGCCTCACTCTGTGAGAGCGAGCATGGTTGCTATGGCAACCTTATTCAGAGCTGTTCTAGCTATATTTTTGCAGTATAATGCAAATATGGTCCAACCTTATGGAGAACATATGTTTTTTGCTACAGTGTATTGTATCTGCTGTTGCTTTGCAATCTTATTTTTGTAAATAAACACAAGTGATTTGCTTCATGCTGCTCAGGTGGTTCTTTATTGAAAAAATACAAGGGGACGTTATGTATTTAAAAATCTCCATCAGGATGGGATGTCATCAGTGGTCTTAGAGGATGAGTTTGTAAAAGACCCTTTACTTGCTCTAAACTCCTCAGGTTTGTTCATATGACACTGAGGAGCTTAGACCAAGTCAAGGGACCCAAACAAAATTGCCCTTTTTTTTAGAAAATGTAAATATTTGGCATTGTGACATTATATTCTCGACTGTTGTCATTGCATCTGCATCTGCACTTTTATTTGATTTTCTATTGTGAATGACCATGTCAATATTCCAATATAGTATTTTTAAATTCAGCATGAATTAAAAAGTGCAATAAATACTACCATGATGTAGGGCTGGGCGATATATCTCATGCGATATGCATGCGCATCTCGTCAGTAAAGCCGGTTCCTTGATTAGCGGTAAATCTCCATCACCGGTTTTCAAATGGAGCGGCGTTTAATACACAGAGCCATAGATCACTGAAAAGCTACGCAATATCGCGTTCATTATCGAAGGCGATTCATCTGCGATAATGAACGCGATATTGCGTAGCTTGTCAGTGAACTACGGCTCTGTGTACCATCACTCCTGGCAAAATTATAATAGTCCATAATCTATAAAAACGCTTCTACCTGTGAAAAGGTTATCCCCTGTTGTCCTCTCACATCAAAATACACCAACCTGTTTTTTTAGAACAGTTTTGGGGCCAGATTTTCTAACAGCTTGCGCCAGCGCAAACCATCTTTTAGCGTTAAAATAGTACTGTCAGGATTTACTAAAGACGCGCAGTGAAGAATCAGTGCTGAAAAGGCGTGGACACAGTTATTTTTGCACCTGACCTTATTGGATATGCATTTGTAGGAGTTTCTTTTTAAGGTGCAAAATTTATTGGAGGAGAGTAGGCTATTAAAATGAATCACGCAACGCGATTTACTAACATTTGCGCTCATCAAATTACTGGTATTTGCGCCATTATTTAACGTCCAAAAAAGCATGTCTTAAAGCAGGCGGTAATTTGCGCTGCTCTTGGTAGATTGCGCTGGTCATTATGGAAATGATCTGGCTGTGTCTGTGTACTTTAATGTGTGCATTGTCAGTAAATCACACACAGAATTTTCCCTCCCATCGGCGCTTTTATGGAATTGCGCTCTAACGCTAATTTGCCCTGTTTAGTAAATCTGGCCTTTGGACTTTTTTTGCTTATAAACGGTGCTTGATCTGTGCATATTTTTCTTCTGATTCAGAAAACTTTTTCACTGGCAAAAGCAATATTGTGGATTAGAGACTATGGTATTTTTTGCTGGAAGCGATGGTCTGAAGGAAAAAAAAAGTCTTGTTGATGGATTTGTTTATTATAAACATGCAGCTTTGGAGTTGTGTAGATTATTGTGAGGTTTCTATCAGCTATTTGGGCTCTCATTCTGACGGCACCCATTCACTGCAGAGGATCCATTGGTGAGCAAGTGATGTAATGGTATATTTCTCCAAATTCGATAAAGAAACACTCATCTGCATCCCTCTTGTTTGAAAATATATATTTAGAATCAGAAAAGGCCAACAAAGGTTGTACTTTCCACACCAGTTAAGGAAGTTACACCTGCCGCAGGAGCTGCTCGCACAGTTTTGCTCAGCCATCAAGTCTGTTCTGTGTTCATCTATAACTGTCTGGTTTGGTTTAGCCACTAAATCAGACATCAGAAGGCTACAACAGACTGACAGTCAGGAGGACTGCTGAGGGATCATTCATGCCCCCCTGCCCAAACTCTAAGATCTTTACACTTCCACAATGAGAAAAAGGGCTGAGAAATGACTTAGACCCCACACTTCCAGCCCAATTTCTCTTTTAACTGTTGCCCTCCAGCTGGCGCTAGTGAGCACCAGAACAGCCAGACATATGTACAGCTTTTCTCTTAGACCGTATTCAGTCTGAACAATTAAAGCTCCCACCTGTTTGTATTGTATGGCCATTATTATAGAAGATACTTAATGTGGTAAACCAGATATCACTTTCTTTTCTGTATAGAGCTTCAGTGCTGTTATGCAGCAGATATTTCAGTGCATAGTTGTATGATCCTGTTGCAGTTATATACTAAATGTGCAACATGCATAAAATGGGCCCTACATTCTCATTCAATAGGTCATTAACTGTGAATGTTTTAGGAACTAGATGACATCCTGTTGTGTGTACAGGGAACAATAAGCCTTTGTTATATGCAACACACATTTCCCCACTGCTTTATTGTTACTGTATTCACTGCATATTAAGCAGAAAGCCTGTGAAGTGAGAAGTCAGTCGATGCACCACAAGGTGGCAATATTTGGCAATTCCTGTAGGATCCTGCGTACTTGCATACTGCATACATACTACTTTGGACTGCTAAAAAAAAAAATCATCATTAAAATTTGATAATTAAATGAGATAAATACTACCCGTATGGTCACAAATTGAGTACACTGGACTGCATTTATTTGTCATGGTTTTAAAACACATTTAAAAGCTTCTTAAATGCTTGGAAATTAGTATCGAAATACACACACACACACACACACACACACACAAACACACAAACACACACACATACATTATACTGCCAAAAGTATTGGGTCGCCCCCTTCTAATGAACAGGTTTGTCTACTTTAGTAATCTCCATGAGTATAAATCTTAATGTTAAAGCATATAATGATATTCTAGGAAATTGTGTGCTTCTAATATTATAGCAACAGTTTGGACAGGATCCTTTTCTATTCTAACATGACAATACCTCTGTGTATAAGGCAAGGTTCAAAAAGAAAATGATTGATTCAGTCAGTGTGGAAGAACTTGAATGGTCTGCATAAAACCAAGTCCTAATCCCAGTTTAACACCTCTGGTATGACTGTAAATGCAGGCCTTGAGCCAAAAACTCAAATGACTTGCCAACAAATGACTTGTACATACACTATATAGACAAAAATATTGGGACACCTCCTTCTTTAGAACAGAAAAATGCACTTCCAAATCTGTGGCAACAACAGCATGGGAACATCATTCATGTATTTAAAAATTGTATTTCCATCTCTTTTGCAACAGTTTTGGAAGTGTCTAAAATGACTGTACCCATATGTACAAGTCATTGGAGTTTGTTGATGAGTTTTTGGCTCAAGGTCTGCATTTACAGTCACACCAGAGGTGTTCAACTGGGATTAGGACTTGGTTTTATGCAGACCAGTCAAGTTCTTCCACACTGACTGAATCAATCATTTTCTTTTTGAACCTTGCCTTATACACAGAGGCATTGTCATGTTAGAATAGAAAAGGCTCCTGTCCAAACTGTTGCTATAATATTAGAAGCACACAATTTCCTAGAATATCATTATATGCTTTAAGATTTATACTCATAGAGATTACTAAAGTAGTCAAACCTGTTCATTTGAAGGGGGCGACCCAATATTTTTGGCAATATAGTGTGTGTGTATATATATATGAATATGAAGAGTATATATGAAGATATATGAAGAGTTCATTTGCAAAAACGGATAACTCAGTTTTTAAAAATGTTCAAAAATCATGTTTTTAAATTTTTTTTATTCTGCATTCCGGTTAATATCAGACAAACTGCAGTTGGGTTGTTTTGATTAAATAATAACTAAAAAAAAATACAGCTAACTAACACAATAAAAATATGTTAGCACAATAAAAAAAACATGATTTATGTAAATTAATAAAAACAGAGTTATCTATTATCTATTTTCTCTCAAGGTAAATGCTGCCAGAAAGCCTTTGATGTGCCATTAGTTTTTTTTATTGTCTTTTTTTTTTCTGTACAAGTTACATTAAATCAAAAACATGTACAAAAAACCCCCAAAGAAATAAAGTTACCAAAAAAGAAAAAAAAAGAAGAAAAAAAATCAGTGCATCATATGAGTTTTCAACAGAGTAAAAGTGCATGTGCAAAGCGCCAAACATTGTGAAAAATGAACACAGTGACTTTAACACTTGGTGCAATGATTTGTAAACCTATGAATGTCATACAGTCCAATTTTAAATGATGTTAATACACATTAATGCTTTGGCATTACAATATTGTAATGTCTTAATAGTCAGAACATTTTGACATATACATGACTGAATATTGCAGTAGCTCTTTACACAGATCACACAACTGAACTTCAGGAACTCAAAACCACTGTCAAAACATTCAAGAGATTCTTCGCGCAAATGCAACAGCTCATTGTCTTTTGATCATTCTCCCCTGCAGATTTTAGAGCGGGATTATGGGACGTTTCACTATGTAACAAAAGCATCGTTGCATGCCTTCAAACAGCCTTCCACATTATCACTTAACTTCAACCATTTCTGTTCTCAATTGTCTTTTCTTGTGGGCTTTAGGAGACGGAACAGCTGTTGGTCTTGTTCATGGGTGGTCGTAGACTCATGTCCTTGGGAAAGGTCTCTCTGCGACGGCGTAAAGCTGGGCTGAGGCGGCTGGGGAGGTTGGCTTGCTGGAGCAGCTCCTTGAACACCTCCATCACGTTTTCGTTTTCTTTAGCCGAGGCCTCCAGAAAGCAGTTGTTCCAGTCCAGCTCCACCTTCACCAGAACATCATCCGTCGACACCCTTCGTTCCTGAAGTCGGTCTTTTTTGTTGCCCACCACCACAATGGGTGTGAACTTGTCCTCCTTGACCTCCAAGATTTCCTCACGCAGTCTCTTGACGGCTTCTAGTGATTCAGGGTCATCAACAGAGTAGACCAGGGCAAATGCATCTCCATTCTGAATGGAGAGCTTCCGCATGGCTGGGAAAGAGTAGCTGCCGCTTGTATCCATGATGTGAATCGTCACTTTGACTCCAGCCACCTCATACTCCTTGCTGTGGAGCTCCTCCACCGTGCGCCGATGTTTGGGGTCAAAGCTGTCTTGTAGGAAACGTGTAATCAGGGCGGTTTTCCCCACACCTGCGGCTCCCATGAACACCAAGCGCACTTCTGTCTTTTCCTTCACTTCCAGAGACATGATCCCAATCTCAAAGCCAAGCTCTCCCAGTAAAGACTTCAAACTTCTTGATCTTTTGATTGTAGCTGTCTCAGAGCACGTGAAGCGTTGAACCGTTGCAGCTGCATCTGTGATTTGTGTGTTCTCATGCCCTATTTATGGCCTTTCTCAATTGCAGGGATTCCATGCCCTCTTCAGAGCTCAGCCAATCAGCTCGCAGCAGCATCTCCTGTTGTTAAAACCACTGACCAATCACGAGACTCTATGCAGATGAGATACAAGCTCTTGCTGTTGAAGGAGAGGTGATGTAGTGGAGAGCTGTCAGATGCATTTTGCGCCTTGAATACACCGGTTGTCGGGTTTTTTAGAATTAGAATAAATGTGTGAATTTTAATATCCAAAGAGCTTGGATTCACATTTTGCCAGTTTGTGTGTACATGCACAATGTCAAGTATTTATATGACTATTCCAGCAGTAGTTGATCTTATTTTCTAATACTGTGTGGCAAATATGTGATTGATATTGTATGTAAATTCATTATTTCACCAGGTTTTTCCTGAAGTAACAAACAGCAGCAGTCATATTAAAGCAGCATGTGTATCTGTACTGCACAATATAGCTGTTCCAACACTCTGGAATCAAGGGTGTTTTTCTTTACATGCTGGCTTCCAAGACACCTTGTTTTGATGTACTAGAGTGTATCCTTCAAGGAGAAGGCAATCTTCTTGAAGTGTACAGTCGTTGCCCATAGAGTATTTCAAATCTGTCAGGTACAAGATAAGATTTTGGTCGCTCGCTATGTTTTAGAATAGAAACCATATCGTAATACTGAGAACATTTTCTCCGTTTTTTTAAGGAGAAAGCCAGTTGCTTGGATTGTAAGTGGAAGAGGTGTTCATGTGGCTTTTTTTTTTTTTCTTGAATATGTTTAAAAATACATTAGTGCATTTGCGCAATGCACAATTTCACAGTTAGATCACACAGATTTGAAAAGACAGAAGCACTGTATAGAATTAGAATTGTTAAAAGCCAGGGTTAAGAGCAGCATATAGCCCTTACCTGTGGTAATTTCACTGGTTTACTTTCCCCACCCCCAACAGTGGCTCAGCTGACACTCAAGAAACTGTTCTTTCATGTGCCTTGGCCTCAGATGCTGGAACACCGCTGAAAATCCTTTCATTAAAGCTCGATTCAGAGCGTGTAATCTGACATAATAAGCTCCATTGTGTTAAAATTGCCTCTTTTCTTTATATTGTCATACATCGTTCTCATATATGCTGCAGTTTCTCTCATTTTTACTATTATTTCACTGATGTAGTCAAAAGCACATAATTATTTGCTTTGAAATGATGCTGATTTATTTTTATTTTTAGAAATAGTGATAAAGCAATAATTCTTGAAAGGCCATGTGTTACAGTGATTGTAAAATAGGAGTGGTAAAATAAAATGAATGACAGCAATATATATAATGTATAATGTTTAATATGTTCAATAAACATTTAAATGATTATTATTAATAATTAAAATGTCATTATTATTAGTATTATTATTATTAAAATTTATTTGAAAAGGGACCATGTACAATTTTAACATAAACGTTTCCATTTCCTGCATTGTACCGAAATCAGCCGATGGCTAGTTTTCATCCGCGGTCTCTTGGCAGGTAATCATAATCACAATTAAACATGAAAACAAAACAACAAAAACATACAGTACAATAATTCTTATACACATCATATCAGAGCCACACCATAACCATGTCAGTGTTTACAGAGCTGAGTTTAGGGCTGCAACTAACGATTATTTTGATAATCGATTAGTTGGCCGATTATTATTTTTTGATTAATCGATTAATTGGATTTAAAAAAAAATTTTAGATTTTTTTTCTATTTTGTTGACAAAAAAACACTGTGCCACATTCTGCCCAATGTCCGTCAAACAAACGTGCCAACTGAATGCTAATACAGTGCTTAACAATTTATTAGACCACTTGTCATAATAAAGAGAAAAATATTTTAGGAATCTGTCAAAAAAAATGGTTTAAATCTAAAAGTGTTATTGTCATTTATTGGGCAAATAACAAACTGAAACAACTAAATAGGCCTATTTATTCACATAACAAAAATGGCAGCTCATTACAGCTTGCATTCTTGCTGGCATTGTTTACGTACTTTTTGACTGTAATTGGGTATCTGAAAAAAAAAACACTATAAAGCGCTCTGCCTTTCTTTCATAGATAACAGCAATAATTATAATATAGCATTAGAAATAACCGACTACTGTTAATAAAGAGCTTATGCATATTGAAGGACTAACCAATACAGAAAGCTAAAAAATGATTTTGGTAATCACCAATACTGTTAGATTAGAGCAGCAGTGGCACAAACCTTACATAATTTGTTTTAATAAATTTGTTAAGCATTGTATATAGTGAATATAGGCTAGTTAAAATCTCTACAATCTCTTAAAAATTAAAATAATAAAGATAATAAAGACGAATAAAAACACAAACTCAGTGTTAACCAACAGGTGAGAGGAATGTTCTGCAGGAACACACGTTCACTTTGATCACAGTCACGTCTTTTAGACACAGTTACTGTCATTTCTTTATGTAATAAGGCGGCTATGAAGCGATATTTATATTCAGACAATTACACGCTGTTATCCCTTTAAAGTTCCTACTCTCATAAAATACTCGCACTGCATGTTGACTTTTAAACCTTAATTTAACTTTCAACAACAGATATTTCAGCACAATGGATATTTTTGCGCTGAATAATAGCCTATTGTCTCACTCTCTGTTCCGTCTGTCTGACGCGCGTGCACGCGCCCGCCGCGCCAGCGCTCATTCGGTAAAGATCTAAACTTTACACAGACTGTCAGGACGGACCTTTATGCAAAAATGGAAATGCTCGCGTGAATTTGTGACATTTACAGATAAGGATATGACCGTAAACTGAAAGTTTTTGCGCTGAGGACGAACACGCATCTGTCAAAGCGCCTGACAGGGAAAGCCATTACGCTAATGCATTAACTTAAAGCTTAAAAATAAATTTCTCATGTTTTGGGCAGCTTGGATCACGTACATCTCCCGTAGCATCTCATTCTGTTTCCTCGACTATTTTTAGATGCATTTTGTCCATAGAAACGCGTTATTCAGTGCTGTAATTTGACGCAACCGGCTGAAGTTGGACGTGCACTGTGGGCAGACCCGACTAATCGATAATGAGAATCGTTGTCGATGATTTTCATAATCGATAATAATCGATTTTATCGATTAGTTGTTGCAGCCCTAGGTGAGTTGATTTTAAATAAGATTTTAGTTTCAATTTAAAAATGTCAATAGATGTGCACATCCTTATGTCTTCTGGTAGAGTGTTCCAACGAGTAATAGCTTTCACTGAGAAAGACGATAATCCAAGGGCAGAGTGACGAAATGGAACAACACAATCACTAGTGGATGATGATCTAGTAAATCTTACAGAGACTGTAGAACGAAAGTGCACAAAATCACAAAGTATAGAAGGGGCCAAGCCATTTAAAATTTTATAAACCATACATAAATTCGAGAAAAGTCTAAAGTTGTCAAAGCTCAGAAAATTGTATTTCTCCAAAACCCTACAATGGTGATATTGGTTAGACTTTTTGTCCAAAGTTTTTAGAGTCTGTTTGTAAAGAGATTTTAAATGTCATATTGTCTGACATTTTAAACATGTCAGACAATATGACAGATGAGAAAAAATTGTAGCATGCATAAAAGTCTTAGCTACATCAGTAGGTAGACATTGTCTAATTTATCTGAAATTTATCAAACTATATTTTATAGTCCTCACCAATTTCTTTACATGTTTTTTAAAACTAAGGTTTGAATCCAGCGTTAAACCTAAATAATTAAACTCAGTGACAATTTCTATCTTCTCACCATTTATAAAAATATCTGCATTGGAAGAACACGCCTTCATTTTAGAAAAAAACATCCCTTTTGTTTTACCAGTGTTCAGGGTAAGACACGATTGCTCTAACCACTGTGTAATCCTTCCCATAGCAACATTGAGCTTTTCAGCAACTAACTCTGCTGTTCTCGCATGTGTAAAAATAACAGTATCGTCAGCATACATTTGCACTTGTACCCCTTCACACTGCTGTGGGAGATCATTGATGTATAAACTAAATAATAAAGGGCCTAATATTGATCCTTGAGGTACGCCCATTGTAGAGTTGCCTAACTCTATGCTGTAAACAGGTGCCAAACAGCATATCAAGTGCATGAATATATTTCTTTTTATTTATTTGCATTTTACACATCTAATCTAATCAGAATCAGACTGATCATTGAAACACTATTTTTCTAATGTATAAAGATTCTTATGAGTTCTGTGAAATTGTTTTATCATTAAATATATAGAGACAAAAGATGTTTTGCTAACACTTTACTTAAAGCCTTTATGTATAATGCATTATAAAAATAGCTTTAATGCATTAATTACTCCTTGTAATGCACCTTATAATGAATTGTACAATCTCATGAATAATTGCAACCACAGTTAATACATTACAACACTTATCAATTCATCGTTACACTATGCATTTTTAAGATTCTGCATTGTATAAGATAATTCAGTCTCAAACCAGTAGATTTATCCAGATGACAATTCTTTTTTAACATCTCAGTGAGTTTCTGAAAGCCCTTCTGAGTTTCCTCTTATATCTATTTCATTTTCTGTTTGAATAGAGCATATCTGTTCATGAAGCATATGTGTAATGGGGAAATGCGCAAATGTAAGTGATCTTGCATATGTAATGTGCATGCTTGCACATGATTTGCATTTTAATGATGCTTTTAAAATAAACATGCAAATGCGTTCTGGAGTTTGGATCTATAATTCAAATGAGTCTGAGTCTGAATAGATACGACTCTCAGGCAGCAACTGATAATGTTATGAATAATGAGAGGGTTACTTTAAGGGGTAAAGGTGAACAGCTCTTTCTCCCCTCACATTTTAGACATCCACTCATCGGCTTGTGAACAGTAATTTACTCATTGATGAGTAAGGAAGAGACCTAGGGCCAGATTTACTAACAGCTTCCGCCAGCGCAAACCGAGTTTTAGAGTTAAAATTATACTGTCAGGATTTACTAAAGACGTGCAGTGAAGAATTAGCGCTGAAAAGGTGTGGACACAGTTATTTTTGCACCTGACCTTGTTGAATATGCGTTTGTAAGAGTTTCCCTTTCAGACACAACATTTATGGGAGGAGAGTATTAAAATGAATCACACAACTCAATTTACTAACGTTTGCGCTCGTCAAATTATTGGTATCTGTGCCATTATTTAACGCCCAAAAAAGCATGTCTTAAAGCAGGTGGTACTTTGCTCTGCTCTTGGTAGATTGCGCTGGTCATTATGGAAATGATCTGGCTGTGTCTGTGTTCTTTAATGTGTGCATTGTCAGTAAATCACTCGCAGAATTTCCCCTCTCATCTGCGCTTTTATGGAAATGTGCTCTAATGCTAATTTGCCCTGTTTAGTAAATCTGGCCTTTAGTGAAAGATAATGTGGCACAGTGAGCCCATGTGCTGCGCAGGGAGGTTTGTGTGTGTTTTTATGAAGCATATAAAATGTGTTTATAGAGTTTGAACTTGAAATTTCTGTTTTAAGACTAATTGGATCAACATCATTGAACTTCTTTGCAAAAACATAGCATGATATTCAGAATGCTTCATTTTCACTCACCAGGAAAATCATCATGAATATGAACATTCAGCCCAACTGGGACTGCCTTTTTGGTTCCTGGTCATTCTTATTGGTTTCCCAAGTATCAGGTTGTATTCTTCATGTGATGTTTTGTTTAATACATTTCATACATAAATGAACCATGACAGAAGACACAATATACTTCTTTTCTTTCAGCATACAGGGTCAAATGTGAGTAGTTTCATGTTTCAAAGCTTGTGTGTTGCCTGGATGAGATTCTTCAAAAGATCCTATTCCTGTTCCACATCTTTTATATTTACCATCAGCAGTGCTGACTGTGGATGTAGCTGAAAGACCCGCTTCAGCTGAAATGACACATCTGACCCAGACGTATCGCTGTGATGTGTCACCCACTTGCAACTGCATTTTATTATCCAGGATAAGTTGACAATCCGTAGGTGGAGAAAGAGTCACGAGCATGCGCAGCTTCTGCATATCGATCGTCTGCGAGCTGTAACATCGACATAAAACAGGAACAAAAACTTCATTGACTTTAACTATGGCTAATGAATTAACATATGAAGCACGTTTGCATGAGAATCCAACTCTTTAATAGTGCCAATAAGTCAGAATGCATGAAATAGCATTAGACCTGCTCATTACTCCAGTCTTCAGTGTCACATGATTCTTCAGAAATCATGCTAATGTGCTGATTTGCTGCTCAAGAAACATTTCTGATTATTATCAGTTTTGAAAACAGTTGTGCTGCTTCTTTTTTGTGGAAACCGTGATACACATTCAAAAGTTTAGGGTAAGATGAATGAATAAAGAAATAAATCACCCAAACTCTGCTCAGACCTTCAGACTGGTCTAACTCAGGTTGCTATATCTTTTCTAATGTATCTGACTGGTATTTGAGAACCGGATGATAAAAACTATGAAAAATACTGTAACTTTTTATTGAGCAGGTGAAACCTTTGTACAATAATACTTATAATGTGTTAAAGCTATCACCAGCAAAGCTTGATGACTATCCTAGGACAACATGCTAAATAATGCTAGCTACATGCTAAAACATACAAGTAATGTGTTAAATCATAATAGCAACATATCAAAACATGCTAGCAGTGTGCTAAATTATGATAGCAACATGTTAAAACAAAAGCAATGTTTTAAATCATGCGAGTGACATGCTGAAACATTAGCAACATGTTAAACCATGCTAGCAACATGCTAAATCATGCTAACATGTTAAACATTTTAACAACATGCTAAATCATGCTAGCAACATGTTAAAATGTGTTAAAACATGCTAGCAATATGCTAATTCATGTTAACAACGTTTTAACCCTGCTGAAAAAAACAGCATATGCTGGTTAGGTATGTTTTGAAGCTGGGATGCTGGTTTATGCTGGTCCTTTGCTGGTTTATGCTGGTATTTTGCTGGTTTATGCTGGT
>JAFVLL020009389.1:0-17002 GCA_021397915.2 Tor tambroides | reverse complement strand
GATCAGTGCCAAGTCAGCAGTCTTCTCCATTATTGTGGTTTCAAAGAACAAGAGATACCCTGAATTTATACTGTAGGGATGGTCATTAATTGAAACTCAAATGTAAAAATTTTGAGATACTGATTTTTGACTTTCATGAGCTGTAAGCTCTAATCATCAAAACTAAAACAAAAAATAAAAAAAACTTTTGAAATGTTTTACTTTACATGTAATGAATCTAAAATATATGAAAGTTTCACTTTTTGAAATAAGTTACAAGAAAAAATGAACTTTTTCACAACATTCTAATTTATTGAGATGCACCTGTAGTGTATATATTATATCTGCAGATCACCTGCAGTACCTCCACAAACCTTGAGAGGTCCCTGTTTAAAAATCTTGGCAGTATGTCATACTCACATTCACAGTGAAAGACAATATGGCAATAAAGCAAATATTAAAACCTCAATTTAGCAAACAAAACAAAGTCAAGAGTGAACATTAGCATTATGTGTGGTCACAGAACCTCAATTATACTTCCCAAATCATACAGTCATTATCATGCTGAAAAGACCATGTTTGACGAGCATGAATTTCCGTGATAATTTATATTGGTTAGTGCCAGTTTGATGCTTTACAGCACTGCAGTGATGACATATTTTTGTAGGCTAACCCAGAAGTTTTCCATTAATTGGATTATTATAAAAAAAAAAGCTCTGTAACCAACGAATTTTTATGATGTTTAGGCTACACATCATGATAATCTTCACAAATGAACACAACTTTTATTAATTTTGAAGTCTAAATACAATCCGCAGAAGTAAAAAGCTAAACGTAAGCTATAAACGAAGTACACCACAGTCGCATGACTTTAATGTCATCATCAGTTCTGACAACTCTTTCAGTACTTATTTGAAAACAGTTTCTTTGAAAGACTGAGTCTGAATAGTTTGCTAAAGTGTGGTTATATACACAATGAGACTGAGTTTACATTAAAAGAAATTTAAAATTAACACATCAAAAACTTAAAAAACACACATTACTGATGTATTTTAAGTCATTGAATAAAACATGAAGATATTTTGAGCTTGTGTTTAACCACAGACTTTATTTTAGCCATTTAAACCAATTCAGAAAACCCAATGACTTTAGGACGATGGAACCGGAAGTGCAAAAATGCTGCATTTCCAGGGTTGGCCGACAAAACTACATAATCCCTGCAGCGTTCTATTCTGTCTGGTATATAAACATAGTAATACTGTTCAACAGAGACACTTATGAAGCTGGTCATCTAGCATAAACTTCATATTTGCTGGTTTAGCTACTTTTACTGGGACACTAGTCCAGTATCCATAACATGACACATGCTTGTCTTTTCATCGGGGCCATTGCATATTGTAATTCTCTGACAAACCTCACTACTCTTGTCTTATGATGGCCTACAAAAGGAGCATTTTCTCTTTGATAAGCCAGTGTCTCCTCTCCTCATCGCATCTGGTATGGCTAGAGATTGGCCAGATGCTCGTGGGATTTGGTAAGACTGAAGAACTACTGACCTGTTGTTAGAGCATAGCACTGCATTCCTGTAGCACATCCTTTACTAGTCACCCATAAACTGACTCAGATATTCTCAGCTAAATGTCTGTTTGAAAATCCATTTTTTGGCAGCTGTATTCCAGTTCCAGAGAGGCATTTTATACATAATGATGACAGTCTGAATGACTTGTAACACAGCAGATACTCAACAACTAAGATGGTCAGTCTGAGAGAAAAGAGAGGATTGGAGAGTTATCAGGAGATATTTTACTACACTGAACCAGCCTAGACTTTCCTTTCTGTTTCTTTTCTTGACTGAAAATTCCAGGACCACTTCTTGTTTGACAAGCCCGTATCGCCCTTGCTGACTTGTGCAGGAATGGCGCGGGATTGGCCCGATGCCAGAGGCATCTGGTATGGTGCATGAGTTTTGCATCATCAGAGGGCGCTTATATAGAGCATGTGCTTGTGTGTGTTACATAATCTATGACTTTGATAGGGGTCTTAATGGGTGTCTTTTACTGAGTGATTCATTTTGTTACAATATTAATGCTAGAACAACTACTTTACATGGAATTGAAAGCTAGTTGACATTCCTGGTTTCAGTGAAAAATTAGGGCTGAATAAAAACAGTCCTGAATGCATTTTGTCCTCATGTCCAGGCACAACAATGAAAAAACCTTTTTAATCTGGATCAATGAGGAGGATCACACCCGTGTCATTTCCATGGAAAAGGGTGGGAATATGAAGAGGGTGTTTGAGAGGTTCTGCAGAGGTCTGAAAGAGGTATCACAGTCAAAGCATTCAGCACAAAATCCATAATGTCTGTGAATTAAATTGAAACAAGGTCATTTTATGACGTTTGTTTCTCACAGGTCGAGAGGCTAATTCAGGAGAGAGGCTGGGAGTTTATGTGGAATGAACACTTGGGCTACGTCCTGACTTGCCCCTCTAACCTAGGCACCGGCCTGAGAGCTGGAGTCCACGTCCGTCTGCCCCTCCTAAGCAAGGTGTTACAATCTCACAGTTCAGTTTAATTTGAATCTTACTTTAGCATTTCCCAGTGCCAAGGTTATTGGTTAAATTCCCATCAAAAAAGACAAAATGAAATGTAAATGTGCTGAAAATTTATGTTAAATAATCTACAGTTACAATATGAAAGACTTCCTCTACTAAGAATATGCTCTACTTCATATACTCTTCTGAACAGGACTCACGCTTCAATAAAATTTTGGATAATCTCAGGCTACAAAAACGTGGCACAGGAGGCGTCGATACTGCGGCTGTGGGTGACACTTTTGACATTTCCAACCTTGACCGTCTAGGCAAATCTGAGGTAAACAGCTCCCCTTTGATGAACCCCGTCTTAACCCCTGCATTTAATTGGACAGACACAGCAAATTCTGCAAATAGAAAGTAGACATACTTCAAAAGATTATGTGTGATGTTTTAACAAATGTTAGTAGTGTAGAATAGTGCAAATAAAAGTAGTTTTTCAATATTGTACATATGTAGTCAGTGATTAAATACGATTTTATTTGACTTTGCCCTTCAGGTTGAGCTCGTTCAGTGTGTGATTGATGGCGTCAGCTACCTGATCGACTGTGAAAAGAAACTTGAGAAGGGCCAGGATATCACCATCCCTCCACCACTAGCCCAGTTCAAGAAATAATGGCATCCTTGCGAGAGGAACCGAGAGCTAGGCAGCTCAGAGTTCTGTAACCTGTTATTCATGACATCCACAGGTCTTTTTAAAGGGAACTCAACTGAATAAATTATTCATATTTTAATTCTGTCTTGTGGGGTTTTTTGAATTAATGCTGGAATACATTACATGATTTCTACCCCAATTTTTGCCCAGATTTGCATTTTAGAGGCGTTGACACCACACTTTCAGAAAAAAACAAAAGCTGCCTCTGGGATTGTACCTTTTCAGTAGGTACAGCTTTGTACCTTATTTATCCTTAAAAGATGCATATTAGTACTTTAAAGATACATATTATTGCCTCAAGTGTATATAGTACCATTTAAAAGGGTACCACCCCAGTGACAGCTTTTGTACCTTTTTTCTGAAAGTCAAATCTTTTTGCCAGAAGTCAGATCTAGTCTGCAGATATTGGGCAGTCAGAGTTTAGTTTAGTCTATTTCATTTATTTAACAGGGACCATGTGCAACACAGTTGTTGTGTTAGAGTTAGCTATTGAAGCTCATTTACATCTGTAGTCCCTGGCCAAGATGACATTATTTAAAATTACAATACAATCAAAAAGAGAGAGAGAAAGAAAAAAGACAGTTGACAGGATTTCACAATCTATGATTGTTTAGCTTTAGACTATGAACCCATCCAGTTGGAGGATATCAAACATGTTTGATATTTTGAGATGATTTTAGAACATATATTGCTTTCATTGGTTATGTGTTTCCTGTGTTCGAGACTACTTGAAAGTCTGACCGTGTGTGATTCTCTGTGATTTAGTGTATGATAACCAGTTTTACTGTCTCATTCTTTGTCCTCATGCACACACTGCAAATAATCAGACAAATTATCATTTTAGTTTGTGGCATAGATTTAATAATTACCATTCAACTTTCATGATTTAGCCATAGCTTACAACTGTTTTTTAGCCTATAACTCTCAATAAAGAATTTTTTTGTAATCTAAGACCAACTACCCGATGTAAACCTTAATTATTATTAGAGAAACCGGTCTTGCATGAGCCTAAAAGAGAGAGTGTTATGAGCTTTTAAGAGTATAGGTAATCCAGTAGAGGTATGTCAGAAGAGGCAAGGGAGGCTGTGCCTGCTCAAAAATATTTAAAATTAACTATAGATGATAAAGTTAACTCTTGTGTTAATCTATAATGGAAGTATTATTAGTATAGTATAACTATAGTATAGTACTAACTATAGGAAGTATAGTACTAACTCAGATGCATATAATGTAAAATAATGTACGATTTAAAATTTTAATTTAAGCTGTGTCATTTGAATATCTAGGCCTATACATATTAAATAATATTTTTATTTATTTTATAAATACAAATATTATTTTATATTTGTAGTTATCCAGTTGACGCAACATAAATAAAGAACATTTTAACTGGCACGTTTCCGCATTTATAACCTATAATTAACAGTGGTATTCATTCAAGCCATTCAAATTTAGTGTCTTGTTATGCGTCATCATGCCTGCTTGCGGACTGCAGGTGAAGAGAAACTTTATCTCAAAACAGGTGAGACTACAGGACCATACATAGCCTAAATGTACAATAATGAAGGAGAGGAAAATGGAAGTCCTGTGCACACAAGTGAGTTGCTGTTAGACGGAATGGGCTTTTCATTCATGTAGCTATACATTAAGGCCTGGTTTCATAGACGGGGCTTAGACTAAGCCAGGATTAGACCATAGTTCAGTTAGGACATTTAAGTAATTTTTTATAAATGTGCTTAGAAAAAACATTACTGGTGTGCATCTTGAGACAAAACAAAGGCACTGATATAATTTTAAGATCAGTCAGTACAAGTTTCTTTCAGTTGAAACACCTCAGATTTACATTTTAGTCTAGGACTAGGCTTAAGCCTTGTCTGTGAAACCGGGGATAAATGTTTATAATGATCTGGCGCTTCTAGATGTGTCATATGCTGTGTTGTGGATCTTTATTATCAAGACTATTATAAGATAGGGGATGTTGTCTGTGTACGGGCGCATAATTATGAGAAAATGCAAACTTTATTGCTTTTATCAGTTGTAATTTACATATCAGACAGACAGCAACCCTCAAAAGAATCCCTCACGTAGCTACCGCCTGAAGCACGTGCCAGTGTTATTAGCTGATTCAGGTGTGTTTAATTAGGGTTGGAGCTAAACTCTGGAGCTGAATTTGACAGTCCACACATAGTAGGCTAATAGAAACGATGAAATGAATACCACTGCATTACGAGTGAATGAGAGAAATGTGTCCTTGTAATCTTCATGCTATATAAAATGTTAGCATTTAAACTGTTTATATTTCACTTAACGGAGGTATTTTTATTTCTAAATAACCTTCATAAAAAAGGTCCTGCACTGGCTGGTTGATATATTCCTAAAGAATCGGTAGCATCTAGCGCACAAAACATTCTCTTTAGTTCACCAGCAGATGGCAATATGTTAACATGTGATGAACACATTCCCGATTCTGCAGAAGGCAAACATCATAAAATGTGTTTTCCATAATAACATTTACTGTTGTAATATATGGAATAATATAATCCAAATTTCGCTTATTATATAGATAATTACGGTGATAATACCTGTTTAAGGGTGTTATTTGCTCTCAAAATATATATACAACAAAATCTTTTTTATTTCAATTGTATTTTATTGTTTTTAAGAATTAAAAAATTGAACTTATCTTATCTTACATAATGTTATGTAATAAACAAATAATAACAAACAAACATAAATGACTGAAAAATATTAAACCCACCTATAAATATTTACATTTTAATGTATGTTCACCTAGCCTACGTAAATTGCTCAAACCTAGAATGGGACGAATAATTCTGCTTTTCTGTCGCTTAGTTCTGTTTTAATTCAGGTTATTTTGAGATTATGGCATGTAGCCTGTCCCAGTCTGAGACACGGAGAATCCTCCTGCTGGTCACGGATGTGTGCTCTGGGTGGATAAAGATGGCATCCCGCTGATGTCTGTGACCTTCATGGTGGCTTACTCCTCTGCCAGCCACTGATTTCTGATTTAGTGCTGCTCTTGTCAGAGGCTGTGAGGTGCTTTCCATGCACTGACAGAGCAACTCAAGGGCAAGTGTGAACAGGTTGGGTGAATAAGAGCACAGATAGAAAAGCAGGAATGGCTTATGTGCATTAGAAGTGCATTGTTTATCTCTCTGTCTTAATACTTCCTTTTTTGTAAGGCTATGACATCATTTTTGTGTTTATGTGTTTTGATTTTGATGACCATAATTAGATACATGGCCAAAGTGGAGCATAGTATATTGTGTAATAGATACACATGCAGCCTTCATTTCATTCATAACTCAGATCTCATCTTTGTGCATATATCATATTCATTAGCATACACTCATTTCCATGGGACCATGTTATAAAAAATGAAGAATAAGGAGAACGTCTTCAGTGGCCCTAAGGGCCGACTATTAACCGAAAGCAGATTTTTCAACGAACACTTTTGACAAAATCTCGTTCATCCCATTTAAAGAATCTCCTAATTGTAATTATATTCTGTTTTAATGATGAGACACTTGTGCGTTTTGCTTAAAGTGATGAAATACACCAGTGAACAGAGCATGCGTTCACAGGGGGACCAAAGAGGCAGAGGGTCTCTCAGAGCAGATGCTAAAACTGATGATGATGGATGTCTACATGGAGACTGTTGAATGATCAGGGGAGGCTTGTGTAGATTCTACATTTTCCATTGTTTCATGAAATCTTATATGCAAATTTACAGGGACAATTAGTTTCACATCAATGCAGGGCGGCACTCTGAGAGTGGCAATTTCGGATTTCGCTTTTTACCAAGATAGGTTAACGGGTTTTATATGTTTTTAATATATTAATGTAGAAAAGAGTGGAATAGTAGATTTAGTAGTTTTTATCTGTTGCTACAGGCATTACAGTAATTATTTGTCTGTCTGGGTCTTCTGTCAATTGATAAAGTCGATTGCTGAAGTGACAGTAGATGGTTCTTCTCACAGTTGAAAGGAATCTTTGCTAAATGGGAGACAGTCTGGCCATTGTATCAGAGAAAAGATCAAGCAGATGTTTGTGGGCTGTTCCACCTCCCCAGTGGTAACGGTTACAAACCACACAAAGAGATCAGGAGAAAAAAACATGGCACACTAATTGGTTACAATTTTGCTTTAGGTGTTTGTCTGTAAGGGGCTACAAGCAGATAAGCTTACATCCCTACGGACTTACTGCAACTGGAATTTAAGAATGCAGTAGTAATGTGCAGTATCACAATCAATCTCTGTAAAATGTGTTGTGAGATATAGCTATAATTATGTTTGTGTTTTACTGCTGTAGAAAAAGCAAAGGGTCATCGGTGTCTGATGTTTCCCAAATTTTTCAAGGACAAGTTTTATGCTTCTATGTGTTTTATATGTCCAACTAATGATCCAGGGTAGATGACCACTAGTATTTACATTTTTTCCAAGAGCTGTAAAATCTTGTTCCATAGAAGAATAATTTAAACTAAAAATAAAATAAAATAAAATAAAATGCCATAATTTGCTCATCTTAATGTCGTTCCAAATCTTTCTTCAGAGGAAGATAAAAAGACGATATTTTAAAGAATTTTGAACATTGACTATCACTGTATGAAAAGGAGTCATTTTTCAAAATAATTTCTTTTTGTGTTCCTCAGAAGAAGGACAAATAAGTTTGAAATGACATGCATTTTCATTTTAGTTGAACTGTCCCTAAGTCTTTTAGGGAAACCTTTCAGTTGCATTTTTCTGTGCATTCCTTTGTTTTATCTTGGCTGCATGTAAAACTAAAATTAAGCATCTGTGTCAATCTGGACCATTATATTCTTTTAAAATATTTTAAAACATATTGCACATACTTTTCAGTGTTATGAGAATATATCAGAATGTATCTCTGGAAAAATATGTTGTTTTGACTGTCAAAATGACCATGATTATGTCCTTGATTGTGAAAATATAAAACAAGGATCAGGATTTGTGCTAGGCCAGTCTATATGAAGAGTTCAGATGCAAAAGCCTCTTAAGTATGTCAGACGTTTTTCTTTAAAATTGGCATTTCTTTCTGGCAACTATGTATAGGTTTCTATGTAAGCACTGGTACTTCTGAATGGGTTGAGGGTGGGATTTAGTGCATTTAAAGTGAAAGTACTTGATAAACATATACTATGTGTGGAGAGCATTCACTCAGTATCATTCTCATTTTTGACCAAGATGGCTTTTAGTGGCTTTTACATTGGAACTCTTCATATTATGATAATTTTACTTAATGTCAGGGGGTAAATATTTATTCCCATTGACAAAAGCAATATCAAGCAATTCTTTAGAGATTGGGTAAAAATCTGGACAGTTGATTTATGAACTTAAGGATGGTTGAGCGTCCCTACTGAGCAAAGCATTTCCTTCCAGAATGTTGCTTTAGGTAAAAAAAGTGTCTGCTAAATTATAAGATCACTATACAGTATAGTGATCTATATTTACTTGCTGCTTTTCAAAAATCCTCTGGCCTTCTATAGAGATCACATACCATGCCGAAATTCTTAAAATGATTTTATTCACCCACTTACATAAACCTTCCCAATTCTGTTGAATTTGGTAAGATAAACATTTACAAAAACCATATTCCAGTAATAAGCACAGACAATAAAGTTAAAACATATCACAAACGTACCAGCAGATAACAAGATTTTTTTCTTATCTACACAAACACTCAAGTTCATTTTGCTTTATGTAAACAACTTCCTGTTGATCCTGGTTGAAATATTACATGCATCTGAATCGGATTATTTGGAAATTGGCTCTTAATCCAACCTGTTCAGTTCTGTACCTGAAAAATGACTCCAACATGTAGTAAGTGCCTTAAAACAATCTGTACATGCACACATGTGGTCCTTAATAACGTGTCGTTTTACATTTAGTTTAGTTAAAAATAATATCACCGTTCAGCGAAATAAATAGGCTTGCAGTTGTTTCTTCATATATGAATGAAGAGTCAAATAAATACTAAATAAATAAATAACTCGCCATTATTCAAATCAATAGCTATGAAAAGCAAATAAACATGACCGAATCCAACACATAAATAAATTACATACATTTCAGGCATTAAAACTATCACTAGAGTCTACATCTGCTGTATATAAGCATTGTCTGGGGTTTGTTGGGATCCCATCATCCAGTAAGGCTGCCAGTTTGTAATTTCACAGTTATAACCTCAAATCCTGAGTGCTCCGTGACTGTTTTTCAGGAATACTTGGGGTTTGCAGTGACAGAAAAGACATCTTGGATGCTGAAATTAGGCTAGGTGAAACTCATCGAAACGGTGTGCTCAAGTGCTTTGCGGCGCAGCGACGCGATACTAGTCCCTCTCCACATGTCACTGTCCGGGGAGCTACACAGCTGAGGTGAGCCGCTCACATTCGTTGGACCCGAGAGGGAAGCGGGCACCATTCCTGGAAATGTGGGTTGATACAGATGCGACTGAAGACCGGAACCATTTGACGATAAGCTGCTGGAAAGGCCCATGGAGTTTGGTGGGGGGCCAGCTCCGAGACTGCACTGGGACAGGGATTGTGCCATCGCCTGCTGTCGGCCCAGCGAAGGCGGTATCTGCAGCTGTGAGACTCCAGGCATCCCAGCCGCGGCCCAGCGCGTGTCGTTGGCATGAAAAGAGCAGAGACTGTCGCCCATCGCAGCCGCAGACGGAAACTGAGGCAAACCGTGTGTTGGCAGCAAAGTGCCCGGCGCCCGGAAAACGTTGGTTGTCTTCTTGCGCTTCTTCCATTTTGCACGTCGATTCTGGAACCATACCTGAAAGGAAAAACAAAAACAAACACTTAGAAAATCACGCGTTTCGTTGGTGAGTATGAATTAAAGTTAGCGCTACTTTTACAACTTTCTTTCACAAATATTTTGCTGTACTGAACTAGCCTACATATAACAATATTTCTTTGATTTTAATTCTAAAATTAATTTTAAAAAAAATTGTGTTGAAATAGATAACTGAATGACATTTAATAAATAAAAACATCAAATATATAATAGATTACCGCACAATATCTTGCAATAGGCCTACGTTTGTGGGTAAAAGGCGTGCACTTTTATTTTTAAATGCAAAACTGAGACACTGTAAATATGTAGCCTTTGTACAGTGGTTCTTCATGAATGCAGAGGGTTATAAACATGCACCTGCTTGTTTTTGTTGACGCTATGTAAAATGTAAAATATTAGGCTACTATCTTCACGGACAACTAGCCATGCCACAACATGCGGGAGGGTGATTTCAAGAGAAAAAGAGACAAAGCAATTTCTATAATGTTTTGCAGACAGCCGGCGATGAAGTCGTTATAGCTGATGGCACATTCTAGGAGACAAATAGTTTGATTGCCTCAGTAATCCATCATGGAACCATAATCATGAATTCATGATGAAAATAACCGCACAAGCAGCGTCCAAAATGGATATTATCCCTTCTTATTGTCAGATATTTTTAACATTTAGCGCTTAGCTCGTACGAATTATTATTGACGCCTTAGTATTATTTTTATTTTTTTATTATTTCTAATTTGCATCTTTTTTATTATATTCGTAATCAGCTACAAGACGTTTTATAAAGTATTTTTTAATAGGGCATAAATTCTGTTGACGTTGATGACTTGTTTCTTTGAAGAAAACAATTCCAAATGTAGGCCTACTAGATTTTTTTTTTCTTTTTGTTTGAGGGCATTTATTTCAATTTTGTAAAATGGAATTTTTAACGTTGTATTTTTGCACTGACAGCATTGAATGTTTTACATTTTAATGTAAGGCCTAGCGCGGCGGCCAGCATCGATATTTAGGCTAGATAGGCCTACCTATATTTTAGGCTTGACATTGTTTTGAGAGATTATTATTATTATTAGTGAAGACATAATACCATACCAGTTTATACAATAAATTGATGCGGATCTTTAGAAAAAAAAATCATTATTTTCATCATATCTTTTTTCTTTACTTTGCTTGTAAACTGTGTTAATCATCACAAAGATCCGTTACGATATCGAAGATGAGCAGGTCCACTCAGTCTCACCTGAACCCGTGACTCCGTTAAACCAATCCGTAATGCAAGTTCCTCTCTCATGAAGATATCAGGGTAGTGGGTTTTAGCAAAGCTCCTTTCCAGTTCGTTCAGCTGCGCTGGAGTAAAGCGGGTCCTGTGGCGTTTCTGTTTCTGTTGGTTTTGCTGGCCACCCGACTGATTATTAGAGTTTTGCTGTTGCTGCTTTTCTTGGTCTTTGGCGTTGACCTGCTGCATTCCATTAGGATTGGATCCAGCATTGCTGATGTCTTCCCCGGGGAGCAGAGTGGACCCTTCCACAGTCTCTGTAGCCGAAGTAAGATCGCCGGGGTGTCCAGAGTCAGTCCCCCCTAGTCTGCACTTCAAAGCCTCTCTGTGTCCAAGAAGCTCGGCTGCAGCATCCTTCATCCCTGTGGACGCACGAGTCAAAAATTTAGCATTCTCTCCAAATCGCAGGAACATGTTAATAATAACATTAGAGACAGAAAGAACAATGTTTTTTTTTTTAAATGTAAACTTATTGACATATTTGTTGCAAAAACCATTCTAGCATTATTCAGTAGCCTATCGCAATCCATCAGAGTAAGTTGATGGAGAAAATGTGTAATTAATTTATCTTATAATTAACAAACATTGCAAGTAAAATGAGAACAGATTGAGATATCAATTTTTATCGTCACATTAGTTTACTAGTTTGAAGACTGAAAAATACTCTAGCTTACAGTGGAGCTGAAGACCGGAGTTTGGTGGCGATAACTCACCGAGGCGAGTATCCAAGAGGTCGGCATGAGAGAGCATTGCGCACTGCTGGAGTCACAACTGCTTCCCAAACTACTCTACAACTTTTAACCCTTTTAAAAAGCGCATTGGGCTCAAATGAAGGAAAGTCGTCAGTGCGTTTAAAAGGGCGGTTTCATGTATTATACTGTTCTTTAGAGAGATTGGGAGGCGCTTAATAGTTGGATGAGCCCGTGAGCTTCCACAAATGGGAGCCAATCAGAATTGAGGGTTGAAAATGTCAGACAACCAACCACTAAAATCCACAACCCGGCTTCATCTGCAGTTGCTCTCGTTCATTTCAAATCTGATTTATTGCGTCGCCCCCTTATTAGCTATACATTTTAAATGACTTCATAATCATGGCAAACAACCAGTGAATAATAAATCTTTCTGTATTGGTAAAAAGGGGCTTCACAAAAGGTGGAAAAGTCTAGTCTTTATACTGCTTGACCGACTTGGGATGCAATATATCTAAACACATGGAATAAGGGGCACTTTTTGTAAAGTCACTATTTGGTTGTAGGCCCTTTGAGAATCGAATGCAGAACGCGGGTCATATATTTGCTTGATTTCGTGTGAAGAGAATGAACACAGGGTTGCTATGGGTGCTGTGAGCTGGTTGTTTTATAACCTTCGTGTGAGTTACAGCTTTATTTGAGTGGAATCCATCTATCAAAAACGATGAATTCTTTGAGGCAGCTAACAACACATCCAAGGTACATTTCCAACTAGTCATTTTCAAGACCATTAAGCATTTGAAGTAATTAGTGCCAAATCTATGAGCTTTCATCTCAGTTATTACAGTGAAATCTGAGTAATGCGTGGTAATTTAACTGTGTTTAGATATATCGCAAGAAGGCGTTGTAAATCATGTTTGAAGAATTCTAATTTATTTCGGTAAAGACTTGAGGTGAAACAGGCTACTGATGCGTACTGATGCCTCAGTTGTATCGATGTTTCATCAGCGCTGACGCAAGTAATTTGATTTATTTAATTCAAACTCGCTGACATACATTGCCTAATTTAATCCATTCAGCGAAAGCACATTCGCCAGGCTGTCAAGTTTTCAGCCTATTTTTGTGTAATCAATCAGTGCTCCCTTCGTTTTGTGGCATGAATTTGCACGGGCAAGCCGTTGGACTACTGAGAGTAATTAAGAAACACAAAGGATATGGGAATCTCGAATATCACTAAAGACTTTACAAATGCTGTCATATTTCTGTTCTGAGCTTTTAATCGGCTGCCACTTTACAACCGCACTTTGGGGTCGTCGCGTACTTCCCTGCAGTGTAGTTTGAATCCAGCTAAATATCAAAGCAAGGAATGGGTCTAAACATTCGTTCAGATTAATGCATTATTTTAGACAGTAAATAATCTACACAATCACAGCGGTGGATGACATAATTTTTAAATAAAAATATAATAACATGAGAACAATACATTTATTTGTTTATTATTATTTTTATTATTATTATTAACCTATAATTGCACGCATTCTTCTCTGGCCCTGCAAGTTGGTCAATTATGAAATTATAGCTCCAAGGTTCAAATGTGTTATTTGAAAGGTTGCCATTTACAATTTACTGTAATTAGAGAAGGAATAATGTTGTATTATTATTATTAATATAGGCTGTAAATGTTGCAGTGTTCATATATAAAATGTAAGCATATTTTTGAATGAGCATTAATATGCTTTGGTTATTGGTGTTATTTTATTATTTTCACAGGACAATTTCTGTTGATACTTAACGATTCCATCCATGAGGAATTCTTATTTATTTTGTGTAAATGACATTGCGGTTTGACGTAGGTTGGATAATAGGTCCAAAGGGCTCACCATATACCGTGAAATAAGTGAATTGGAAAGTAATACAACGGCTCCTCCATTCAAGCAGACGCGACCCCCGTCGCATCTCATACTGTGATTAGACTCGGTGCCCTCCATGTGGACCCGATTTCAACGTGAGTTATCTGGGGAGAATACAATTATGGCCCTAAATAAAATAATCAGCATTGGACGGCGATTACCGTAATGAAATGGAGCTTTGGTGTGTCACGGAGTGGCTGGCCTCCATTACGGTCCGTAATGAGACTTTTGGGGTTAAGCACGACAATCATCTAAACATGAAAATGTGTTTACTTCGATGTCCACGTTTGCACTAAAACTTTGTTCTCGAAGTCTAAATGCAAGGTTTAGTCCTGATGTACAGATGCATAATTCAGCTCTGGGCCTAAACTTTTCTGCAAGAAGTTTAGTTTACTTTTGACACAAATCTTGAATTGTGGAACAGCAATATAAATAATAAAACATTGTTTTTAATTAAATACACATTTAAAAGAAATCACATTTTGTAATTTTGTTTGTTTGTTTGAAATGAGCAGTGAACTCATTTTTAACAAATAAAGGGTGTGGTAACTAATATTTGAGACAATATACTGACATTATTCATTTAAGAAAGGCCTTAAGTGGCTTGCGAGAAGGGAGGACTTGGGTCAGTGGTCACTCTGAGTTTTTCCAAATTGGGAACATGTGCTAGTAATTATTAAATTCCAGCATAATCACACTGCTAATGCAATTTAATGCATCAGCAAATTAATACTGAAAATAATTAGTTTCACTGACCTTGTACATTGCAAGACGAGAGTGAAACAGTAATGTTTAAATGAGCTAGACCACTCCCCTTCCATAGAAAACCCGATGTGAATGAGTATTATAATTTTCATAAAGCATTAAAAATAGATATATTAGGCTATAAGTAATATATCTCTCAAAACGGTGATGTTTATAATGTATCATGCTATTGACAAAATTGGAGAAAAATGCAAGTGAATCTGTGAGAACTCTCAGATGTTTGATTGCATTATGTGGAACTGAAAACATTTCGCCTGTGTTGCAGTTTTTTTTATTGTCGTTTATTGTCTTCGCCTAGACCTATTCGTTAAAAATGAATGATTTGAACAGGTGTTTATTTTACATTTACATGAAGCTTTATCCATGTTAATTTAAATTGCATTAAAGCTACTCGTTGTCAATATGCCAGAATATTCCAACCCATTCGAACTACCATGTTCCGCCTGAAAGTTAAAAAAAAAAAAAACTCGCACTCTGTACGATAAATCTTAAAGGCTACTATTTGACTCCTATACTGATGATACAAATCCAGCAACTTGCGACCCAGCTGCAAGCCCATTATCTACAGGCCGAGGCGGTTCAGCTCATTTCTGCTCATTCCACTAATCTCCTGTCTCCACTCCATTTATTTGCCACTTCTCTGCTGTTTGTCCACAAAATACAACTCTAGCGCCTCCAAGATTAATTGATCGTCAATTTAGCTCTAATTCGGACCAAGTCAGGTGGTAAATGGTCTACTTTTACTTGATTGTAACTGAAATGTGTGCAGGTTACATTGATATATTTTGATCATTTATCAATTACGCACAAACGAGATACATTTACTGAATAAATTGCTGGCTGATTTTTCTAATAGAGTTTGTAGATATCACTATTGATAATAATTCCGCACTAATAGTTTCTTTCCGGATTTGCTTGCTAACTTGTCGGAATGACTGCACCAAATTCATTTTTCATGAAGTCAGCAGGGCGCGTGGGCAAGCTGCCATTAGTCAGGTGCATCATGGGGCAGATCTTCAGTAATGTGTGTTCTTTGCTCAGAAAGCCTGACATACTTTGTCACACTTTGTGTCAGTTACAAATAATTTCAGTCGTCATTGTTAGCATATACAAAGCTGAACTCACCAAATGAATTTCTCATGCTGCTTTACTGCAGCTTTGAGAAATGCAGATAATCGACTTTGAATAGAGTTGCCCCAGAGGCATTTTATTTTTATACTGAGGCACTTATGTGAAACATAATAAAAGGGATTTGTCGCATCTTAATTCAAAGAATACATTTTTGTTGGCACAAAAGTAGCCATGTGAACACATTTTTTAGAAGTCTACAATATCAAGATACATCATTCCCTTTCTAAACGTAAAATAGACTCCTCTGTATAAAACTGATCATACATATTGCATTGAGTCACCGATATATTTCGTATGAATAAAATTATTTGAATATTGAAAACTGTACATATTATTTTTATCAAGCCAGTATAGGCCTATTTGTTGGCCTGTAGCACATCATGCACCAATCTGTTGCAAGGCTCATCTGGGACCCATTTTCAGTTTTTGTGTAATCAAAATAAAATCGATATTACAAATGCGCACATCGCGGAAAAGAACTAACAACACTACTTGTAAATCCTCGAAGTGCGCTTAGCAGTACTTTCATTTCGCCATACCACCCTCTCACCCCATTTGTTCTTCAATAAGAACGTATTCATTTGTATCTATATAACTGCACTGAGACATACAGATATGATTTGCCAAGTAATTGCCTAGCACGACGTTATTTTTGTCTGAGGGTAATATAAATGAATTTGGACCACACAACCAGAGCGCTGCACTCAGCGAGCGCTGGCAATAATACAGACCTTGGTATTTATAGGCCATAAGTGGAACTTATTCTTCATCATTAAAATGCAAAGGGGGAAAAACGACTAAGAAGAAGCGGAGATCAGAAATCGTTTGTTTTGGAAGTGGGTGACTTGACATCAAGTAACAGACACTCCTCTAGGTAGCCTGTGTTTACCACTAAATTTCAAAGGCTATTACAGTATATGTGCAAAAAGAAGAATGTCGTATCTATTGATAGCATTTTAATTGCCCCCTTATAATCCCGCCGTGTCCTCTTTTTTTTCTCATGACCCCTGATTATTAGTATTTTCCTTGTTTTCCAAACTAATAAGTGCCACCATCAAGCACTTGGAGGCTCCCGGAGGCTGCAGACATGCCGCTCGGTGTAATTGATATTGAACGAGCCGGTGGTAGGCGCGAACTGTTGGCGCTGCTGGATAATTTGCAGTTTA